>CM043885.1:15993572-16215496 GCA_024034495.1 Camelina laxa | reverse complement strand
CAAATTGAAACACATTTATTTGGTGGTATGGTGCATGAAATGGATGGAATACGATGAGATATGAATAATGATGAAATGGATGGCAGTGGTGTTTCAATTCCTTATGTAAACAGAGTTCAAAGAGGTGTCAATCTAATCTCGAGAGTTTGTGAACAATCAAGATGGCATAAGATTTGGTGGGTTCGTATGTAAATATTGATGTTCATATATTTTACCCTGTTTTCCTTAGTATATTCACATCTTTGCATCTTTTGCTATCCATTTTCACCATTATTGCATAGCTTTAGGACTAATCATGCATTAGAGTTTAGTTGCATTGCATTTGCATCTTTTCATGCATAAACAGGTGATTTTGAAGCTAAGGAGCATGGAAGCAATGCTGAGGAAGAAGTGAAGCAATCATGAAGGGAAAGCAAGAGAGTTAAGGCTGAAATAACAAGGTCCGGAGTCCAACTCGACCGCACACTGACCAGACACTCGACCGTGTGCTGAGGAGGACTCGACCGAGTGGAGAATGCACGAGAGAAGCCAGCTCGACCTGCCACTCGACCGAGCACAGGTCGAGTTGACCGAGCCGTTGACTATTTTGTCTTTTAGCATTTTTAGGGCTTCCACTCCCCTCCTATATAAAGCCTTGTACCTGCAGCCACAAAAGTAGCCAGCTTTTAGATATTCTCTAAACCTAGTATTTACCCTTTTGGGATTTATTCTTTTGCCTTTTTATTTCCTAGATCTTGTACTTGAAAAGACTAAATTCTTCAATATTGTTAGTTTAATAACTTTCTTAATATTGAGAATTCAAGTTTCATTTCTTTTTCAATATTGTAGATCTTTGTTTCATCTTTCTAATGATGCAAGTTTCAATCTTTTCTGGGTTTATGATTTTGATGTTCATCATGTGTTCTTGTGAGTAGTAGCTTAGGATCTTGAGGATGGGTTAGGCTGGCTGTGAATGAGGTTTGTTTGGCTTGATCAAGCTTGATTGTTGTAGATCTCTTCTAGGTAGATGTTCTTAATGCTGATCCTATATCTGAGAGGGTAGATCTGATTTCAAGCATCTTAGCATCACACCAATGTTTAAGAGGCATAGATAAGGCTAGATCTAGAGCTTACCATCTTGCTTGCTAAGAGATTAGAGGTTTTGTTTGGTATGAGACATATTTCTTACTGCCTGCTTGTGTAGATTCTTTACTATGTGAGAGCAAGTCTAGAAATGCATAGGTTTGATTGTTTCTTGACCATGAGAGTGGGAGAAACTTGTCTTAGATACATATGTCTAGAGATTAGCTCATGTTGTTTGAGATTTGTTGATCAAGTTAGATAGCCTCAATCATTAGTCCAGCCCATGAATCCCTCCTCAAGTCCTTCCTTGTTTATTGATTTTACAGTCTTAATCCTGTTGCTTGATTGTAGTTTGATTCGTCTTTGCATTACTCTTTTTTATTGCATTGCTCTGTTTCTGCGTTTAGTCCAGCTCGACCACTCACTCGACCTACACTCGGTCGAGTGCTTGCTCGAGTTCATCCCCAACTCTTGCTTTATGCTTTGTGATTGTCTTGTTTCATTCTATTTGCATTTTGTTGCATTTACTTAGTATCTTGTTCATTACTTGTCTTGCATTAGTTCATTAGCATAGTTTCTACTTCTGTTGGTTGCATCATTACTGTCATAATCATCCTGTTTCATTTGCATTTAGTTCTTAGTTCTTATAGTTTACTTTCTGCACTTTACATTTTCATCATAGATTGTTAGTGACAAACATCCTTACATCTGGCTTAAATTAGATCTTTATGCATATCTTGACTGTTCACAAACACTCAGATTGGATTGACACCTCTTATACTGCAACTGCATAAGGAATTGAAACACCTTACCATCCATCCATTCATTGCATACATTCATCATCATTCATCCATTTCACCACCATAAATACTTGTTTCAATTTGGCGCCGTTGCCTATTTGAGTGTGTTTTTGTGACAATTAGGATCCATAAAAGTCTAAGATTAAGTTCGTTTATCAACTTGTTCACTACTGATCTTGTTTCTTCTTCTGCTTGTTTGTGATTGAGTTTCAGTACCAGCTCGACCATCAACTCGACCACCACTCGACCGAGTGTGTGCTCGAGCACCTGATCGAGTCAGAAGCCGGATACAATAGACATCAGTTCCCAGTCGACTCGACCACCCACTCGAGCCTGTGCTCGACCGAGTGCCTGTCCGAGTCTGTCCTCGACTCTGTTGATGCAAACAAGGTCCAAGGGTCCTCACATCTTCAGAGACTCCTTGATCACATCAACAAACCACCAAGGGACCTGAGACAAGAAAACAAGGATCTATCGAACAAGAACAACAAGTGCTAATGGAGCAACAAGATCAACAAGCTCCAAGAGCAAGAAACATTGGTGCTGGAGATGCACCAAACACACATAACCAGAGAGCTGGTATTGTGCCTCCTACTGCCAACAACAACTTTGAGATCAAAAGTGGATTGATCTCAATGATTCAAGCCAACAAGTTCCATGGGTCCAATGGAAGATCCCCTGGACCACCTTGATGAATTTGATAGGATATGTGGTCTCACTAAGATCAATGGAGTCAGTGAGGATGGCTTCAAGTTAAGGCTATTTCCATTCTCACTTGGAGATAAGGCTCACCTTTGGGAGAAGACTCCTCCTACTGGAGCAATAACCACATGGGATGCTTAAAAGCTTTCTTGGCCAAATTCTTTTCCAATGCTAGAACTGCTAGATTGAGAAATGAAATCTCCTGGGTTTGCTCAAAGGAATAATGAGAGTTTTTGTGAAGCTTGGGAAAGGTTTAAAGGATTTCCACTTGTCCTCACCATGGCTTCAGCAATGAGTCCCTTTAAGCACTTTGTATAGAGGAGTGCTTCCCAAGATCAGAATGCTTCTTGACACAGCCTCAAATGGAAACTTCCTCAACAAAAATGTTGAAGAAGGCTGGGAGTTGGTTGAAAATCTTGCTCAATCGATGGCAACTATAATGAGGACTATGACAGAACCATAAGGTCATCATCAACTGATCAAGAGGACAAGTACAAGAGGATTTGAAGATGGTCAATGAGAAGCTTGACAAGATCCTTCTTAGCCAACAAAAGTCTATTCACTTCATTGGTGAGGAAGAGGTCTCCAGTTAAAGAAGGAGACTGAGTTTGCTGAGTTGTGCTACATGCAAAACCAGGAGGATTCAAAGGCTACAACCAAGGAGGTTTCAAGAACAACAATCTCTCTTATAGGAGTACCAATGTGGCCAACCCTCAAGACCAAGTCTATCCACCTCAACAGCCTCCACAGCAACAAAACTACATCCCTAAACAACAACATCAAATGTTCCAGCCTCCATTGTGTCCCCACAGGGTTTCAGACTAACCAAGGCCAAGAACAAGACTTAAGGGCAATGATGCAACAGTTGTTGATTGGGCAAACACAAGGAAAGATTGAGGAGGCCAAACAGTTTGCTGAGTTGAATCAAAGACTCACATCACAGTACAATGATCTAAACATGAAGTTTGAGGGTCTTAACTCAAGAGTGAAGTATATGGAGAGTAACATTGCCTCTACTTCAGCTCCTAAACCCAGCCAACTCCCTGGAAAAGCTGTTCAAAATCCAAGAGAGTTCACAGCCAAGGCCATTCAAGTTCATGAGGAAGAAGTCACTGAGGACAGTGAAGTCCAAGTTTGGGGAATTTATCAGTTACTGAAGCCCCAAGTGACGTTTTTGCAAAGCAATGGAGTTCGACATTGCACTCGACCAGGTACTCGAACAGCCACTCGACCGTGTGCATGCTCGAGTGGTCGATCGAGTTGCAGCATACGTGTTCTGTAAGCCTGCTAGATACATTCCTCCTGCTTACAAACCGCCTCTACCATTCCCAGGACGTTTCAAGGCTCAAAAGATAAGGGAATTGAGGGAGATCATTGAGAACAAGGAGAAGATAGCTTTGCAACAAGAGAAGGAGAAAGCCTTGAAGGAAGAGGTTGTTATTGAGAAGAAGGAAGTGATGGCTATACAAAAGCCATCATTGCTTACTGAAGAAAGAGAGGACCTGCTTTGGAACAGTATGCTCCATACCCTCTCTATCAGAATTTTTACTTGAGATGTCAAAGAAGAGGCTCATGACCAAGATATGAAGGATTTGAAAGAGATTGGAAAAGCTATTGTCCCAACAAAGCTTGAAGATCCAGGCTCATTCAACTTACCCTGTTCCATCAGCTACATGCACTTCAATAAGTGCCTTTGTGATTTAGAGCTTCAGTGAGCTTGATGCCATATTCAGTGGCTGAGAAGTTGGGTATAAAGACTTCAAGGATAGCAACTTCTATGTCAGTCTAGCAGATGGATCCAAGAGGGATGTGGTTGGAGTGATTGAAAACCTCCCTATCAAAATAGGAGAAGCAAGGATCCCAACTGATTTTGCAATCATGAGCATGGAACAAGAGCCTAAAGACCCTCTTATCTTGGGAAGACCATTCTTAGCTACAGCTGGGGCTGTTATTGATGTGAAGATGGGGACTATCAAGCTCCACCTGACTGAAGACTTCACTATGAAGTTTGACATCAACAATCCCACTAATCTGCTTCCAAATATGATCCACCTTACACTATAAAAAAAAAGGAATCATGAGGTCTCAAGTGAGGAAATGCTTCAAGGGGTAAGCTAACCTTTCAAGAAGATTCAGTGGAGAAGCTAAAGGGTTCAAAGTGCTAGCTGGTTTAGTGAAGGAACTTCAAGTTCAGCTCAACAAAAGGTCTTTGAAGAAGGCAAGACCAAAACTCAAGTTTAAGAAGAAACATGGTTCAAGTGTCAAGGAAGTAATGATCAAGGAGGAACACCAAGGTTATCAAGCAGAACCAGGAGGGATTTTATCACCTCCTTGGTCTCCGAATCAAGCTTAAAGAGCTATAAGAAGTCAAGCTTAGTGACTCTAAACAAGCTCACTAGGGAGGAAGTCCCTAAGGTATCCTTTGTAAATATAGTTTATTTTCCTTGTAGTTTTGATGTGTTTTATTTTATGTTTGTGTTGGACAGGCTTTTTAGGAAGAATGTAGTTGGATAAAGAAAGATTTGGACTTGGAGAAGGAGACTCGCAAGCCCACTCGACCAAGGCCACAAGAGGTACTCGCCGAGCTGGATACTAATGAAGCCCATTTGATTCCCATTCTTCTAGAATGATCGAAGTGGAGGAAGAACAAGGAGAAAAATTTTGAAATTTCAAAATTGATCAAGGAGCTCGACCACGTGCTGGTCGAGTAGTGGGCCAAAAGCAAGTCAAAGATTCTCAATTCAAATTTGAATGGTATGGACGCTCCACCCTTGTCTCCTTGTCCCCTTAGCTTCTTTATATAGTCCTTGCTCGATCCTATACTTCTCACATTCTCTCATTTGCTCAAAACATTTAAATTCAAGCTTTAAAATCTCTTTCAAAGTTCATCTCTTGCTCAAGCTTTGTTCTTTCAAGTTTTTGGGTCACTAACCTATTAACTTTGCGCTTTGAGTCTATTCCTTCAGTTTCTTTTGAAAATGTCTTCCAAGATAACCAAGAAGTCTCACCAAACCGCTGCAAGCTCCATGGAACGTCGTGATGCTGACCTTGAATCAAGAGGTGAAGCTGGAGAGTCACTCGACGGACCACTCGATCGACCACTCGACCGAGTGGTGGTTCGAGCAGCCGGTCGAGCCAAGGTGCGGTCCAAGGAGAGAGCAAGTTGAGGAAGATCCTGAGAGGACCGAAAGTGAGGAGGAAAGAGAGCCTACTCAATGAGTTTATGAGGAAACACAAGGCCAAGGGGAAGAGGCCAGCTGTTGAAGTTGAGCAAGAAGAAAGTGAAAATGAGAGTGAGGAAGAAAGTGAAGAAGAAGAATTGATGGATGATGGAGAAGCTGAGTCTTGTGGGCTGACAAAGAGGCAGCTTTATGATGCTTTCATGAGGATGGAGTTCTTGGGAACTAGGTATCCACACAAGGAGACCATGCAGAAGCTTGCTATTGATGAGGATGTAGAATATCTCTTTGAGAAGAGCAATCTCACCAAGTTTATGGGGCTTTGCATGGAGGGCTACAAAGAGGAGAGTTGTGAGTTCCTTGCCACTGTCAAGCTGCATACATGTGCAAGAAAAAATCCTGAGGTTGGAGCTGGTCACATCACCTTCACAATCAAGGGGAAGAGGCATGAGCTTTCAATGAAAAAGATAGCCAATGTGTTTGGATTTGAAGTTGGGAGCCATAGGAGCTTGATGATACCAAGAGAGGAGCTCTATTCAGTTTGGGAAACCATAGGGGACAACAAGCTCTACTCATCCTCCAACTCCAAGAGCTCAAAGATAAGGAGCCCAGTCTTAAGGTACTTCCATAAAGCTCTTGCAAACACCTTCTTTGCAAGGAAGGAAACTGGGAACATCAATGAGGGAGAGCTGAAGATGATTGACTTGGCTCTCAATGGGATCATCCTCAAGGCAAGAGATGGAACCATCATCCTTGGGAGCACTGTAGAGACTGATCTTGCAATGGTGCTCATTGACCACATGGTTTACTTGAGAAGTTGGGTAGGAAAGTTGGAAAACAAAGGATCAAGAGGAGCACTTACCATTGGAGGCATCATCACTCCAATCCTTCAAGCTGCTAAAGTTCCACTTAGAGGAGAAAGTGTCTCACCAAGATGGGACTCAAGCTACCTCACTTCTACTCTCATCCTAGCCAAGGAGATGCATCAAGGGAACCACATTTTCAACTATGAGCTTCCAACACTTGGGAAAAAGCAACTCATATTGCCTAACCAAGAACTCACCACCATTCAAGAGGGAGCCAACATTGACTTTTGGCCAGCTGAGGAGCATTGGTTTGATGGAGTGGTTCAACCTAGAGTTGAGGAAGCTGGAAATGCACAAGTAGCTGATGGAGAGGAGCAGTTCTACTTTGAAGATTATGAGCCCAACCCAAGAGATAGTAGAGGAGTGAGGGAGAATGCCAAGAGGTTAACTCTTTTGCAAAAGTGGGGCAAGTGGCAAGGAAAGAGGTTTGATAAGCTGAAGAAGAAGGTGACCAACATGGCTAAGTCTATCAAAGGCTTAAAGAAGGAGATTGCTGAGCTGAAGAGTGGAAACTCATCTCCTAGCCATTCAAGCTTTGAGGAGAAGTAGCTCAACTAGAGCACTTTCAAGGGTTGCGAATCCTGTGGAACCAGCTAGGGCTTCAATGTATGAGCCAAATCAGAGGAAGAGGAGCTCAAGTACCCGAGAACAGCAGCTTTCGAGGCACTCGACCGGTCACTGAGCCCACTCGACCGAGCACCACCGACGCACTCGACCGAGTTCCAGCCAGACAACCATATGGCTTCCCACCTCCAGCTGCTTATCCAGGTTACCCTCCCATCCCACCCCAATACTTCATGGATCCAGCACTCTACCACCAGTTCTACCAACAGTTCTCCCAGCAGCAAGGACAATTATGGCATCCGCAGTCCAGCTCGACCCCCACTGACATGCACTCGACCGAGTCACGGTCGGTCGCCATCGTCGAGCTGCCCCAATCCCCATCTCCAAGTCACCAACAAGACCCCAGCTACACCTTTGATAGCATGCAGGAGGATGTGGATAGTTTCTTCTCCAATCCTTGAGGTAACACTATCACCTTTACATTGTAAATACCATTGCATTTCATATTTGTGTTTTGTTTTAAGTCTTGAATCCTCAAACAAATTTCTTTCACACAAGGGACTGTGTGATTTAAGTTTGGGGGAGGGTTTGAGATAGCATTTGACATTGTGTTTTGTTTTCTTATTTCAAATTTTTAGCATCATCATAGTATTTGCATAGCATCTAAGGCATAGAAAAACCCTAAAAATTTGAAATTTTTTGCAAAAATCTTTATAAAAAAAGAGTGTTCATGTAGTTTGCTTTGCATATTCAAGTATTTTGTTTATCATATAGGACTGCTTGCATTAGGGATCTATGATGAGTATTTCCTTGTTAGCTTGCTCTCATTCACTAGACTAGGATCAATGCCCAAGTTAATAGTACTTTGATGCTAGTTGAGTGGTTAAGCATAAGATTGAACCAAGCATTGAATTCCTGCATTGCATTTGGTCTAAATTGAAGCATGTTGTGATTTGATGCCATTTCCTATCTATAAGAACCTAATATTGACTTTCAATTATCAATGTGTGCATTGCTTTAAACTCATGGATACCATATACATATTTGGATCATCTTTCTCCTTTTTACCACTCTTGTTGATCCAAGTAGCTGATTTCCTCATTAAGAATCAGTTTCCCCTACCCTTAACCAACCCTTCTTTCAAGCCATGTTTATTCTTGAGTGTGTGAGGCCTATTTTTGGGATTGAGCTTGGTAGAAAGTGTTAGGTTTGAACTGACAAGAGTAAAGCCTTGTGTAGTTCTAGTTTGCATTTTTCAAACTAGATAGGACTAGGTGGTTCATTTGTTGGGTTTGGGACTTGGTAGTTAAAGAAAGAAAAGAGAAAAAAAGAGGAAGAGAAAAAGGGTAGAGTCTTTAAAAGGAGAGTGTGTTTAAGTAAAAGCTAAAGTCTAGTGAAAGGATGGGAAGTAAAAAAAAGAAAATTGTTAAAGATGGTTCTAGTTAAAGAAAAGAAAAGAAAGAAAAGAAAAGTCTAGCAAAAAGCTTGTATGTCTTAAGAATAAGAAGAAAAGAGAACCATAGCAAATAGGGCTGTCTGTATGAGGCCCCTTGTAAAATAGCGTTTCAACTAGTTTACCCCTGTACTTTTATGCTCTACCTATTTCCCCCTAGACAACATCTATTCTTCCCAATTCCACTTATATTAATTGATTTCTATCTAATTAACCAAAATAAATTAAGCTTTTAAAAATCTAAGTTTTGCGTTTTAAGATCGATAATTCGTGATTACTGTACCGCGATAGACTTAACCCGACTCAAAATATCATAGCTGAAATCATTTTGTTTACCCATTTCCCCAAATCGATATGGGAAAAAAAAAAGAAATTAGGTCTTCTTCTTTTTCCTCGAAACTGAGAAAATCGACTTCTTCTTTCTCAATTCAATTTCTTATTTTTTTCTCCATTTGTTTATTTCTCTTTAACTAGAAGTATGAGCCAGTTTTCCTCTTCTAATTATTTTCATCCGACTTCTCGAGAACTACTCGTAGGGGTTCCGAGTAGGTACTGTGTGGTAGCGAAGTACCCTCTTGTACCTAATTTCTATTTTCTTTTTTTTCCCAAATCGATTTGGAGAAATGGGTAAACAAATGATTTCAGTATGATATTTGAGTCGGGTTAAGTCAATCACTGCATAAGAATCGCAATTATCGATTTTAAAACGCAAACTTAGGCTTTAAAAGTTTAATTTATTTTCGTTAATTAGATAGAAATCAATTAATATATGTGGAATTGGGAAGAATATATGTTGTTTAGGGGGAAATAAAGTAAGAGTTTAAAAAGTACTGTGGTAAAATAGTCGAAACGCTATTTTACAGGGGGTCTCATACAGGCAGCCCTAGCAAATAAGTAAGAATCCCCCATCCCACTAGAAAGATCAAATAAGAAACCTCTCCTAAGACTTGAAAACCAAAAGAGAAAAGGGTGAAAGAAAAAAGAAGAAGTTAAAGGGTAGCACTAGGATCATTCGGGTTTAGATTGCAGATAAACACTTTTGGGTACCTTTTTGGGTGATTAAGGTTTTATTCTGTATGTGTCTGTGTTTTACCTTTAGCATTCTTCTAAAGCTCAATCCATTTTTTATGAGAGAACCTTGATATTGATAAGCCCCACTCTAAAAAGAGATTCATCATTGTCTCAAAGCCTTTTACCTCCAAGCCAAATGAGTTTAAGCATTGCATAGAATTGATTCATGTTCTTGATTAATGAATGTTAAAGGAATGGTTGATTTGAATGCATGTGGATATCTAAGGCTCAAATCAGTAAAGGTTGTGATATGCTTGTCTAAAGTCTTTAAGTACAGCTCATTCAACTTGCATCATAGTACTAGTAACTTGACATTGATTCTAGATGATCTATTTGCAAGCTTTGGAGCTGAGATCCCACTTTCAAACCTCACTTACCTTCTTATGTCTTGCTTATTTGCTTGAGGGCAAGCAAAGACTAAGTCAGTGTTGATGTTCATATTTTACCTTGTTTTCCCTTAGTATATTCACATCTTTTGCATCTTTTGCTATCCATTTTCACCATTATTGCATAGCTAGACTAATCATGCATTAGAGTTTAATTGCATTGCATTTGCATCTTTTCATGCATAAACAGGTGATTTTGAAGCTTAAGGAGCATGGAAGCAATGCTGAGGAAGAAGTGAAGCAATCATGAAGGGAAAGCAAGAGAGTTAAGGCTGAATAACAAGGTCCGGAGTCCAACTCGACCATGAGCACACCGACCGACACTCGACCGTGTGCTGAGGAGGACTGACCGAGTGAGACCACGAGAAGCCAGCCGACCTGCCACTCGACCGAGCACAGGTCGAGTTAACCGAACCGTTGACTATTTTGTCTTTAGTATTTTTAGGGCTTCCACTCTCCTCCTATATAAAGCCTTGTACCTGAGCCACAAACGAGTCGCTTTTTAGATATTCTCTAAACCTAGTATTTACCCTTTGGGATTTATTCTTTTGCCTTTTCATTTCTAGATCTTGTACTTGAAAAAGACTAAATTCTTCAATATTGTTAGTTTAATAACTTTCTTAATATTGAGAATTCAAGTTTCATTTCTTTTTCAATATTGTAGATCTTTGTTTCATCTTTCTAATGATGCAAGTTTCAATCTTTTCTGGGTTTATGACATGTTCATCATGTGTTCTTGTGTGAGTATTAGCTTAGATCTTGAGGATGGGTTAGGCTGGGCTGTGAATGAGGTTTGTTTGGCTTGATCAAGCTTGATTGTTGTAGATCTCTTCTAGGGTAGATGTTCTTAATGCTGATCCTATATCTGAGAGGGTAGGATCTGATTTCAAGCATCTTAGCATCACACCAATGTTTAAGAGGCATAGATAAGGCTAGATCTAGAGCTTACCATCTTGCTTGCTAAGAGATTAGAGGTTTTGTTTGGTATGAGACATATTTACTGCTTGTTAGATTCTTTACTATGTGAGAGCAAGTCTAGAAATGCATAGGTTTGATTGTTTCTGCCCATGAGAGTGGGAGAAACTTGTCTTAGATACATGGTCTAGAGATTAGCTCTGTTGTTTGAGATTTGTTGATCAAGTTAGATAGCCTCAATCATTAGTCCAGCCCATGAATCCCTCCTCAAGTCCTTCCTTGTTTATTGATTTTACAGTCTTAATCCTGTTGCTTGATTGTAGTTTGATTCGTCTTTGCATTACTGTTTTAATTGCATTGCTCGTTCGCTTAGTCCAGCTCGACCACTCACTCGACCTACACCACCTACACTCGGTCGAGTGCTTGCTCGAGTTCATCCCCAGAACTCTTGTTTATGCTTTGTGATTGTCTTGTTTCATTCTATTTATTTCTTTGCATTTACTTAGATCTCGTTCATTACTTGTCTTGCATTAGTTCATTAGCATAGTTTCTACTTCGTCAAGTTGCATCATCAAGTCATAATCATCAAGTCATTTGCATTTAGTTCTTTAGTTATTATAGTTTACTTTCTGCACTTTACATTTTCATCATAGGATTGTTAGTGACAAAAACATCCTTTACATCTGGTTTAAATTAGATCTTTATGCATATCTTGATGTTCACAAACACTCAGATTGGATTGACACCTCTTATACTGCAACTGCATAAGGGGAATTGAAACACCTTACCATCCATCCATTCATTGCATACATTCATCATCATTCATCCATTTCACCACCATACACAAATACTTGTTTCAAGGATGTTTGTCACTAACAATCCTATTATGAAATGCAAAGTGCAAAATGTAAAGCTAGAAGAACTAAATGCAAAATGTAAATGGAACAGAATGATTATGACAATTATGAAGCTAGAACAGAAATAGAAACTATATTAATGCAAGTACTGAACAGGACACTAAGTGAATGCAACAGAAATGCAAAAAGTAAGACAGGACAACTACAAATCATAAACAAAAGTTCTGGGGATGAACTCGAGCAAGCACTCGACCGAGTGTAGATCGAGTGCAGGGTCGAGCTGGACAAAAACGATGGAACAGAGCAACACAAGAAATACAGAGCAATATGAAAGCAAATCAAACAACAGGCAAGCAGCAGGATTAAGACTAATCAATAAACAAAGAAGGCCTTGAGGAGGGATTCATGGGCTGGACTAATGATTGAGGTCATCTAACTTGGTCAACAAATCTCAAACAACTTGAGCTAATCTCTAGACAATATTTATCTAAGACAGGTTTAATCCACTCTCATGGCAAGAAACAATCAAACTCATGCATCTCTAGACTTGTTCTCACACAGTAAAGAATCTACACAAGCAGGCATTAAGCAATATGTCAAGTACCAAACAAGATCTCTAATCTCTTAGCAAGCCTAATGGTAAACTCTAGATCTAGCCTTATCTATGCTCCTTAAACATTGGTATGATGCTAAGATGCTTGAGATCAGATCCTACCCTCTCAGATATAGGATCAGCATTAAGAACACCTAAACTAGAAGAGATCTACAACAATCAAGCTTGACTAAATCAAACAAACCTCAAACATAATCCAGCCTAACCCATCCTCAAGATCCTAAGCAACTACTCACAGGAACACATGATGAACATCAAAATCATAAACCCAGAAAAACTCAAAACTTGCATCAAATGAAAGATAAGACAGAGATCTACAATAATGAAAAAGGAAACAAACTCAAATTCTCAATATCTTGAAAGTTACGGAACCAACAATTTTGAGAGATTCTTTGTTCTTCCTCTAAAACAAGTACAAGAACTAAGAAAATAAAAAGGTGCAAAGGGAATAATTCCCTAAAAGGTAAAAACTAGGTTTCTGACTCTCTAAAAAGTTGTACCCCTTAGTGGCTGAGGGTACAAGGCCCTTAAATAGAAAAAGTAGTGGAAGCCCTAAAAAAGCTAAAAGACAAAATAGCCAGGCGGCTCGTCTAGCTCGACCCGGTGCTCGGTCGAGTGACCGGTCGAGTTGGCTTTCCTTCTGCTCCTTCCACTCGGTCGAGTCCATCTCCGCACACGGTCGAGTGTCTGGTCGAGTGGGCGGTCGAGTGGGACTCCGGACCTTGGTTCTTCAGCTCTAACTCTCTTGTTTCCTTCTCTTCTCAGCTCCATTCTTCTTCAGCAATCCTTCCTTGCTCCTTAGGCTCCAAAATCACCTGTTTATGCAAGAAAACATGCAAATGCATGCAACTACACTCTAATGCATGATTAGTCCTAAAGCTATGCAATAATTTTAAAAATGGATAGCAAAAGATGTGAATAAACTAAGGAAAAACAGGGTAAAATATATGAACATCAACACCCCCAAACTTAGTCTTTGCTTGCCCTCAAGCAAATAAACAAGACATAAGAAGGTAGGTGATGTTTAAAAGGTGGTATCTCAGTTCCTAAAGCTTGCAAATAGACCAGCTAGAATCAATGTCCAAGTTACTAGTACTATGATGCAAGGTGAATGAGCTGTACTTAAAGATTTTAGACAAGCTTTCACAACCTTTAATGACTTGAGCCTTAGTTATCCACATGCATTCAAATCAACCATTTCCTTTAACATTCATTAATCAAGAACATGAATCAATCTTATGCAATGCTTAAACTCATTTGGCTTGGAGATAAAGGTTTTGAGACAATGATAGTCTCTCTTTAGAGTAGGGCTTAACAATATCAAGGTTCTCTCATAAAAATGGATTGCGCTTTAGAAGAATGCTAAAGGTAAGAACACTTAGACACATACAAGAATAAAACCTTGTCTACCCAAAGGCACCCAAAGTGTTTATCCTATCAATATAAACCCAAATGATCCTAGTGCTACCCTTTTAACTTCTTCTCTTCTCTTATACCCTTTTCTCTTTTGGTTTTCAAGTCTTAGGAGAGGTTTCTTATTTGATCTTTCTAGTGGGATGGGGGATTCTTTCTTATATGCTATGGTTCTCTTTTCTTCTTATTCTTAAGACATACAAGCATTTTGCTAGACTTTTCTTTTCTTTAACTAGAACCATCTTCAACAAAATTTTTTTTAACTTCCCATCCTTTCACTAGACTTTGCTTAAACACATTCTCCTCTTAAAGACTCTACCCTTTTTCTTTCTCTTTTTCCTCTTTTCTTTTCTTTTCTTTTTCAAAACAACCAAGTCCCAAACCCAACAATTAAACCACCTAGTCCTATCTAGTTTGAAAATTGCAAACTAGAACTACACAAGGCTTTACTCTTGTCAGCTCAAACCTAACACTTTCTACACTCTCAACCCCAAAAAGGCCACACATACACAAGAATAAACATGGCTTGAAAGAAGGATAGGTTAAGGGTGGGAAAACTGATTCTTAATGAGGAAATCAGCTACTTGGATCAACAAGAGTGGTAAAAAGGAGAAAGATGATCCAAATATGTATATGGTATCCATGAGTTTAAAGCAATGCACAAGATGATAATTAAAAGTCAATATTAGGTTCTTATAAATAGGAAATGGCATCAAATCACAACATGCTTCAATTTAGACCAAATGCAATGCAGGAATTCAAGACATGGTTCAATCTTATGCTTCTAGCTACTCAACTAGCATCAAAGTACTATTAACTTGGGCATTGATCCTAGTTTAGTGAATCTAGCAAGCTAACAAGGTTAAACTCATCATAGATCCCTAATGCAAAAATATGAAACAGTCCTATATGAAACATGCTAAACAAGATCCTAATATGCAATGCAAACTACATGAACACTCTTTTTTAAAAAAAAAGATTTTGCAAAATTTTTCAAATTTTTTTGTTTTTTTTTCTATGCCTTAAATGATATGCAAATACTATCATGATTAAATGTAAAATAAGAAAACAAATATCAAATACTATCTCAAACCCTCCTCCAAACTTAAATTACACAGTCCATTGTGTAAAAGAAATTTGTAAGAGGATTTAAGACTAAAAACAAAACACAATATGAAATGCAATGGTATTTACAAGGAAAGGTGATTGTGGTACCTCAAGGATTGTGGAAGAAACTGTCCACATCCTCTTGCATGCTGTCAAAAGTGTAGTTGGGAGCTGCTTGGTGACTTGGAGATGGAGATTGGGGAGCTCGACGATGGCGATCGACCGTGACTCGGTCGAGTACGTGCTCGAGTGGGGGGGGGGTCGAGCTGGCTTGCGAGTCCATATTTCCAAGTCCAATTCTCTCCAAACCCATCTACACTCTCATTAAAAGGCCTACCAAACACAAACATAAAAGAAAACACATCAAAACTACAAGGAAATAAAGCTTATTTACAAAGGATACCTTAGGGACTTCCTCCCTAGTGAGCTTGTTTAGAGTCACTAAGCTTGACTTCTTATAGCTCTTAAAGCTTGATTTGGAGACCAAGGAGGTGATAAAATCCCCCTGGTTCTACTTGATAACCTTGGTGTTCCTTCTTGATCACTACTTCCTTGACACTTAAAGCATGTTTCTTCTTAAACTTGAGTCTTGGTCTTGCCTTCTTCAAAGACCTTTTGTTGAGCTGAACTTGAAGATCCTTCATTAAACCAGCTAGCATTTGAACTGAACCCTTGAGATGTTGAAATGATTCCTCATGAGGTGAGACCTTAGCCTTTGAAGTCTCTTCTTCTCTCAAAACCCCAAAATCAGCTTTATCTTCAATCTTAAATGGTTGACCTCCAATGGTTGGTTGGTTAGGTGGATGTGTGATATCAAAGTTCATGGTCAAACCTTCAGCTATGTTCAACCTTATCAGCCCTTCCTTAACATCAATGACTGCTCCTGCTGTGGCAAGGAATGGTCTCCCAAGCAAGATTGGATCCTCTAACTCTTTATCCATCTTTATTATGATGAAATCAGTGGGAATTCTTGCCTTGCCTATCTTGACTAGGAGGCTATCCAATTTGCCAACCACATCCTTATGTGAACCATCAGCTAGACTTATGTGGAGATTGCTTGGCTTGAATTCAGTGTGTCCAAGCTTTTCTGCTATAGAGTTGGGCATGACACTAACAGATGCTCCAAGATCACACAAGCATTTGTTGAAGTGAAGGTAGCTGATGGAGCAAGGTAGATTGAATGGACCTGGATCTTCAAGTTTTGTTGGAACAATAGCTGTCCCAATCTCCTCTTGATCTCGCTTGCTTTGATTTTGAGCCTTTTGCTTGGATATGTCAAGTAACATGCCTTTGTAGAGAGGATATGAGGCATGTTGTTCCAAAGCTGGTCCTCTCTCCTCTTCCTTCTTTTTAATGACAATCTCTTGTTGAATGGCCATCACTTCCTTCTTTTCAATCACAACTTCTCCCTTCAAATCCATCACTTATTCCTTCTCAATAACTTCCTCTTGTTGTAAAGCTAACTCCTTCTCTTGTTGCAAAGCCAACTCTTTCCTTTTCTCAATAATGTCCCTGAGTTCCTTCAGCTTTTGTGCCTTGAAAAGTCCTGGAAATGGTAGAGGCGGTTTGTAAGTAGGAGGAATGTATCTAGCAGGCTTAACAGCTTCAATGTTTTCAACTTGATCGGGCACTCGAAATGGCACTCGGTCGAGTGCTGGCTCGAGCACTTGGTCGAGTGCTTTGACGTATTCAGTCTGCTGCACACAAGCTTCACCCTAGGCTTCAATAAATGACCAATCCTCCCCACCTTGAATCTCACTATCCTCAGTGACAGCATCTTCATAGAGATGGATAGCTTTAACAGGGAACTCCCTTGGGTGTTGAATAGCTTGTTCAGGAAGTTGGTGTGGCTTAGGAGCTGGAGTAGAAGCAATGGAGCTCTCCATGTACTCGACTCTAGAGGTTAGACTCTCATGCTTGTTACTCAGGTCTTGAGAATAAGAATTGAACTTTTAGGTCAACTCTCCAAACTGCCTTGCTTCCTCAATCTGCTTGTTGGCTTGCCCAAGCAACAATTGTTGCATCATAGCTCTTAAGTCAGGTTCTTGGGCTTGGTAGGTCTGAAACACTGGAGGGTGACACCATTGAGTTTGGAAACCTTGTTGCTGGTGCATGGGTACATAATTGAACTGACTGCTTTGAAACATGGTTACTGACTCGAACATACACTCGGTCGAGCACTGGCTCGAGTTGAAGGTCGAGTCGACTGAGATGTGAAGTCTATTTGAATCCGGCTTCTGACACGATCAGGTGCTCGAGCACACACTCGGTCGAGTGGTGGTCGAGTTGATGGTCGAGCTGGTACCTGAAACTCAATCACAGACAAGCAGAAGAAGAAACAAGATCAGTAGTGAACAAGTGGATAAACGAACTTAATCTTAGACTTTTATTGATCCTAATTGTCACAAAAACACACTCAAATAGGCAACGGCGCCAAATTGAAACACACTCAAACCGGCAACGGCGCCAAATTGAAACACATTTATTTGGTGGTATGGTGATGAAATGGATGGAATGATGAGATATGAATGATGGTGAATGGATGGCAGGGTGTTTCAATTCCCCTTATGCAATTGTAGTACAAGAGGTGTCAATCCAATCTGAGAGTTTGTGAACAATCAAGATGTGCATAAAGATCTAAGTTGAGCCAGATGTAAAGGATGTTTGTCACTAACAATCCTATTATGAAATGCAAAGTGCAAAATGTAAAGCTAGAAGAACTAAATGCAAAATGTAAATGGAACAGAGTGATTATGACAATTATGAAGCTAGAACAGAAATAGAAACTATATTAATGCAAGTACTGAACTAGACACTAAGTGAATGCAACATAAATGCAAACAAAATGAAACAGGAAGTAAGAGAGGACAACTAGAAATCATAAACAAAAGTTCTGGGGATGAACTCGAGCAAGCACTCGACCGAGTGTAGATCGAGTGCAGAGTCGAGCTGGACAAAAACGATAGAACAGAGCAACACAAGAAAAACAGAGCAATATGGAAGCAAATCAAACAACAGGCAAGCAGCAGGATTAAGACTATGAAATCAATAAACAAAGAAGGCCTTGAGGAGGGATTCATGGGCTGGACTAATGATTGAGGTCATCTAACTTGGTCTACAAATCTCAAACAACTTGAGCTAATATCTAGACAATATTTATCTAACACAAGTTTAATCCACTCTCATGGCAAGAAACAATCAAACTCATGCATCTCTAGACTTGTTCTCACACAGTAAAGAATCTACACAAGCATGCATTAAGCAATATGTCAAATACCAAACAAGACCTCTAATCTCTTAGCAAGCCTAATGGTAAACTCTAGATCTAGCCTTATCTATGCTCCTTAAACATTGGTATGATGCTATGATGCTTGAGATCAGATCCTACCCTCTCAGATATAGGATCAGCATAAAGAACATCTAGACTAGAAGAGATCTACTACAATCAAGCTTGACCAAATCAAACAAACCTCAAACATAATCCAGCCTAACCCATCCTCAAGATCCTAAGCAACTACTCACAATAACACATGATGAACATCAAAATCATAAATCCAGAAAAACTCGAAACTTGCATCAAATGAAAGATAAGACAGAGATCTACAATAATGGAAAAGGAATCAAACTCAAATTCTCAATATATTGAAAGTTATGGAACCAACAATTTTGAGAGATTCTTTGTTCTTCCTCTAAAACAAGTACAAGATCTAAGAAAATAAAAAGGTGCAAAGGGAATAATTCCCTAAAAGGTAAAAACTAGGTTTCTGACTCTCTAAAAAGTTGTACCCCTTGGTGGCTGAGGGTACAAGGCCCTTAAATAGAAAAAGTAGTGGAAGCCCTAAAAAAGCTAAAAGACAAAATAGCCAGGCAGCTCGTCCAGCTCAACCCGGTGCTCGGTCGAGTATCGAGTTGTCTTTCCTTCTGCTCCTTCCACTCGGTCGAGTCCATCTCCGCACACGGTCGAGTGTCTGGTCGAGTGGGCGGTCGAGTGGGACTCCGGACCTTGGTTCTTCAGCTCTAACTCTCTTTGCTCCATTCTTCTTCAGCAATCTTCTCTTAGGCTCCAAAATCACCTGTTTATGCAAGAAAACATGCAAATGCCATGCAACTACACTCTAATGCATGATTAGTCCTTAAGCTATGCAATAATGGTAAAAATGGATAGCAAAAGATGCAAAAGATGTGAATAAACTAAGAGAAAACAGGGTAAAATATATGAACATCACAGCCTAAAGTACATTTTAATATTTTTGCAGTTGTTTGTATCTTAAATATTAATATATTTACAATGTTAGGCGCGAACCATTATTGTGATAAATTTGAGTTTAATTAGTACTTTTATCTTTCCAAACTGAACATATTTTTAGTTCTTTCAAATTTAACCCATATATACTCAATAAAAAAAAACTATTAGTTATTACAAATACACAAAAATGGCAAAATATATATAATATTGTAACATATATATTAATTTTTTTAAAAAATTCAATATTAAACATCTGTATTAATTTTTTTTAATTATACTGAAAATTATATATAAAAGTTATTAAAAAAAATTATCCCGTGGTGTATCACGGGTTAAATCCTAGTAAAAACTTAAATATGGTAAATCAATAATAATCTTTATTGTAGTCATTTTGTTTTGATAACAACTTTATTGTAATCTTTATTATTAATTCACAATAATTGTAATCTTTCCTTTATCTATTGACACAGTCATTGTGATTGAGCTAAGAATCCATTTTTGGTTTTCATATCTTAGATATTTCACTTGCTCCCCAAGATTTTCTCAAATCGACTCCACCTTAACCATAGACACCTAATCTTATTATATAAAGCTTGATGACAAAATTACTAATTAACAAGATCGTGACATGTATTAACTGTATCATTCAGATGTTGACAAGTGTTAATTCTAAATTTATTAAAAATTTTAAAAATAAAAATGTAAAAATTCAAAACCTACCATAAAAAGATTTTATTTAAAAGTAAAATAGAGAAAAGAAAACCTAATAAATAGAAATTCGAAATTATAATGTTGTTTACTTATTTTAATTTTAAGTTGCTAATTTTATAAGAAAATGATTAGTTTTTTTAATTGTATCATTCAGATGTTGACACGTGTTAATTCTAAATTGATTAAAAAATTAAAAATAAAAATGTAAAAATTCAAAACCTACCATAAAAATATTTAATATAAAAGTAAAGTAGTAAAGAAAACATAATAAATAGAAATTCGAAATTATAATATTGTTTACTTATTTTAAATTAAAGTTGCTAATTTTACAAGAAAAATGATTACTTTTTTATAAGATAAATAAATGATTGTGAAAATTATACAATTAATAACTGTTTAAAAAAATGTAAATACTCACCTTTACAAAAAAAAAGATTGTTGAAGTAGAAAAAATAAAAATCAATCGTCTCATATTTTTTCACCAATCAAATAATTTATTCAAAAAGACTGTTATTGTAATATATATAAGATATGAGTATGTAAGATTAACGTATGTGTTTTTGTAACTATAAAAATATTAAAGTAAAGAGATATATAATAGGTTATTTAATGTGTTCATAAATAAAATTTGTTGGTTTTAGTAAAGACTAAAGAGTATATTTTACAAGTAAATTATTTTTGTGTGTACAAATACACTTTTTGTGGTAATGTAGATAGTATATTTGTAAATGAATATACGTATGTGTATCATAGCAAAAAAAAAAAAAACTATTTTCTGTAACTAAAAGTTTATCTCTTTACTTTTATATATTTTCTTGTTAACCAAACAATAAATTAAAAAGAAATTCCTCGGTTAGTAGCCCAAGCCAGAGGGAAGGGGTTTACAAAATACATTATTTTTACTTACGAAAAGAATTAAATATATATTCTTTGTTAAATTTTATTTTATTTTAATAACTTTGAACTCATCTACAACTTTTTTTTATCTATATTTTTTTTTTTCAACCAAACAATAAATTAAAAGGAAATTCCTCGGTTAGTTGCCCAAGCCAGAGGGAAGGAGTTTACAAAAGAAACTTCAGAGATAAGTGAACGCGAAGCACATACAAGATACTCCACCTTCGTATTTGCCGCACGCGGGATCCAGGAGATGAAGAATAGTGCGAAGGCCTCCAACGAGTTAAACTCATCGAGCAGGTTGGAGAAAGACGGGCAATCTTGGACTGCACTATAGTGAGTAACTCACCACAATCAGTCTCAAAATGTTAACAAGTGATTCATACAGCACATATCCGCTCCATGGCCCACAACAATTCTTCTAACTCCAAATGCAGGGGGAGAGGCTACTCTTCCCAGGCTAGCTTATTGTCCAAAACCTGAGTAATTATATCATCCGTCTCAATTTCTTAATCTTAAAAAACCTTTTTTATTTATGGTTTTCCAGATTGCCCGTAAAATTTATGGTCATTGAAAACAAAATACAAATTCGAGTACACCGACTCATATGGAAAATCCTCAGATGAGATCGGAGTCGGTGATAAATCCTAAACTTCACACGAGTGAGGGCATTCAAAAAAAAATGTGATTAATAGTATCAACCGCAGAGTCGCACCTTTAACACCAAATATCACATAGGACACTTCAGTGTATCTATTTGCTTTTATAGATAGCTTTTACTTATTAAAAAATATTTAATTTATATTCTTTGTTAAATGTAATTTTATTTTTAAAACTCTAAACCCGCCCGATGAGCGGGTCCTAATCTAGTTTCTCTATAAATATCTATAAGATAGAAAGACTTTGCTTGTATAAGAATAACTCTCTTATTATTGCTTAGAAAATAACTCAAAACTAAACAATGCTTTGCACTCTTTCTCATACCTTTGATCACAACTCAATCAAAGATATATATAGTGCTTTATTTTCCTATTTCTATTAGAACTAGATAACTCCTAATTCTAGTAGGATTATGCTTAACCCCTCTTGTCCTTATCATTCCTTTGTAAGGATATCTTGGGCCTTAAGTCATTGAAGTTTATCCAACATTTCCCCTTAAACTTCAACTTCTCTTTCCTCACTTCATGAACACCTATCAAGCTCCTCATTTCTTCAAACTTCACTCTAGCCAATGCTTTGGTCAGAATGTCAGCCTTCTGTTCCACTCCAGGAATGTGTTCCACACGAATGAGCTCTCTCTCAATGCATTCTCGCACAAAGTAGTATCTCTTATGTATGTGCTTGCTTCTCCCATGAAACATTGGGTTCTTTGCAAGTGCAATTGCAGACTTGTTATCGACATACATCATGATTTGAGCTTCCTTCTTCCCTGTGACTTCACTCAACAGATCCTGAAGCCATATCGCTTGCTTAGCTCCTTCTGTTACAGCCATAAACTCGGCCTCACAAGAAGACATAGCAATTGTGTCTTGCTTTGTTGTACACCAAGTGATCGGAGTATAACCAAAGAGGAATAAATGTCCGGTAGTACTCCTCCCATCATCTTGATCGACGTTGTGACTGCTGTCACTAAAGCCAGCGATCTCCTTTAAGCCTCCACGCTTATAGTTGAGACCATATGACGTCGTTCCTCTGAGATAACGCATGATCTGTTTTATGATCTCTCCATGAGACTTCCGCGGGCTCTGCATATACCTGCTTACAACACTCACCGCAAAAGACAAGTCAGGTCGAGTGTGTAAGAGATTTCTCAAACAACCAACGTTTCTTTTGAACCGAGTAGGATCTATCTCCATCTCACCAAGCGACTTAGAAACCTGTAACCCGAACTCCATTGGAATCACTGTCGAATTGCAGCTTTGAAGTCCTGCTTCTCTTAAAATCCTATGTGCATATCCTTCTTGTTTGATAGTAATACCATCAACCCCTTGATGCACTTCAATACCGAGATAGTAGGTGAGTCTACCGAGATCAGACATCTCAAATTTTGAAGACATTTCTTCCTTGAACTCCTTAATCACTCTAAGGTTGTTCCCTGTGATAAACAAATCGTCCACATAAACAGCAACAATTAGTAGATCACCTTCTTTCTCCTTCCGATACACCGCAGTCTCCTTAAAACATCTCTTGAAGCTCAACTCTTTCAAAATTTGATCCAACTTAGTGTTCCAGGCTCGTGGAGCTTGTCTTAAGCCATATAGAGCTTTTGTCAGCTTATAAACTCTATGTTCTTCCCCCTTTATCTCGAATCCTTCTCGCTGATCTACATAGACTTCCTCTTTCAGCTCACCATGTAAGAAAGTCGTTTTCACGTCTAAATGATGAATCTCCCATCCATCCGATGCAGCCAATCCTATCAACATTCTTATTGTCTCCATATGAGCTACAGGGGCAAAAGCTTCTTCATAATCAACTCCACTCTCTTGCACATAGCCCTTAGCGACATGCCTAGCCTTGTACTTATTCACTGTCCCATCTACATTTCTTTTAACCTTAAAAACCCACTTGAGACCAATTACCTTCACTCCTTGTGGTCTATCAACAAGAAACCAAGTCTTGTTTTTGTTGATAGAGTCGATCTCATCTTTGCAAGCTAGCCTCCAAACTTTCTGTCCTTTTGCATCATTGTAGAACTGTGGTTCATCGTTGATCATAAGAAGTAATATCTCACTCTCAATCGATGCTAGTAACACATAGTCCTCAAGATGTTTTGGTTTCTTAACTTGCCTTTCTGATCTTCTTAGTATCGGTTCTTGAACAACAACATTCTCAATGTTGTCTCTGCTTTCTCGAGATACATCAGTTTCAGACTCTGCTTCTTCCTCGTCTTGTTCTGTAGAGTTCGAAACCTGTTACTCGGATCATGAACTGTTAACCAGTTTTGTCTCATGCGAACATCGCAGCCAACCTCTGTGGCCTGTCCTAGGCTCAAAATATTGCTCTTGAGGTCAGGAATATAGTAAATATCATTCGCTAGAACCTGTTCCTCACCTTTACTTTGAAAGATTATTGAGCCTTTTCCTTTTATTTCCACACAAGACCCATCCCCAAACTTCACCTTACCTCCAATGTTCTCATTGAGCTCAGAAAAGTAATCCTTATGACCTGTCATATGATTACTAGCTCCATTGTCTAAATACCACATCCCATCCTCCTTGGTGTAGTTTCTTGGAATGACCCTTTCTTCATTCAAAAATACAATCTCATGCATGAACAAAGCTTTATCCGCTTCCTCTGTTTCCAAAGTCTCAACCTTATTTGCTTCTTGATTTTTCTGAATTTTCTCCGGACACTGCGAGGCAAAGTGACCAGGTTTGTCACATCGAAAACATATGATGATTTTCTCCTTCTTATCTTGAGCTTGGTTCTGTTCCGTGTTTGATCGATCTTGTGTGTTATACTGATTGTTGTACTGCGAGTTATTTCTCCCTCTACCTCTTCCTCGGTAACCTTTTCCTCCATAGCCTCTCCCTCTACCACGTCCTCTACCTCGAAAGCTATTATTTCCATTGTTATAGCCTGATTGATATTGATCTGAATTCGAAAACATCAGTTTGGTTTGATATTCTTCAGGATATCCTTCTCCTGCAATCCTTTCTTCAAACGCCTTTAGTCTTCCCACTATGTCTTCGAAACTTGTGGTGTTGAGGTTGAGAACTTGTTCAAGCGAGGCTACCATGTGAATGAACTTACTTCTAGGTAGACTGTTTAAGAATTTCTTCACAAGTCTCGGCTCTTCAATGATTTCACCAAGCGCTGCTGCCTTGGTTGCGATTTCATACAGTTTTCCAGAAAAACTGTCGACCTTGTCTGCCTCTGTCATGCGTATCTTCTCAAACTCTGACATGAGTGACTGCAAACGTGCCTTCTTGACGCATTTTGCTCCAAGATTCCTAGACTGAATTGAGTTCCACATCGCCTTTGGTGTACTCAAGTTACCAATCTGCATGGTAAGTGTTTCCGGAATCGATTGAAACAACAAAGCTGTAGCGATGTCATTCTTTTCTGAATCATCCGATCCTGGTTCAATCGTTTCCCAAACTTTATGAATACGCAGCATGTTCCTCATCCTCATGGACCACACCGTATAGTTCATAGAAGTCAAAAGAGGACACTGAATCGAGATAGCTTTGTCCAACTCCTTTGGACGTGATGTAGCTACTAGTTCCCCCATTGTTGTGGTTCGATAATCACTACCAAAACCTGCTCTGTAATCGAATCACAACTTGATCGATTAAACCTAGAGCTCTGATACCAAATATAAGATAGAAAGACTTTGCTTGTATAAGAATAACTCTCTTATTATTGCTTAGAAAATAACTCAAAACTAAACAATGCTTTGCACTCTTTCTCATACCTTTGATCACAACTCAATCAAAGATATATGTAGTGCTTTATTTTCCTATTTCTATTAGAACTAGATAACTCCTAATTCTAGTAGGATTATGCTTAACCCCTCTTGTCTTTATCATTCCTTTGTAAGGATATCTTGGACCTTAACTCATTGAAGTTTATCCAACAATATCTCTTTTCTGTCTCACCCTTTCACCTCATCAAGGAATTACGCTTCAATCCCTTCATTCTCCTTAATTCATCAAATATAGCAGTGACACATTCCTCAGATATGTGATTATCCTACGAGACAACATAACGATTCCGTAAGATGAGTCTATAGTATGATTATTCTTTTTAAAACATATATTTTCACAGGTATAAAGATTGATGTTGCAGTGATAGGAATATGTTAATCGTTTGTTAAGCTGATAATCCGAGAAGGAGAAAGGAATAAATATCCATTGAAAATAATGTGTTGATTTATGCAATGAGACAATTCAAGCCAACCAATCATCATCCCATAATGGGATTCATCAATCAAGACGTCGTCATACGGTGATACGGGTGTTATTATTCTTTCTTTGATCTTTGTGTCTTATTAGTACTTAGATTTTGTAACCACAAACAGTGATAATATGTAAATCAAACAAAGCCAAATGAAAAAAAAAACAAACTATTAATATAACAGTCATAAATTCATGCCTTGCAGATTGTTTTAGCGGTATTAAAGATTATGCTTACAAATCTCACATCACTTTTATATGGAGCATCTTTACTTTACAAACTAAAGAGGATATAACTATATAATGTATACTTAACAGTTAACACTTCCACTCAGAATTAAACAAGTCTTTAGTTTATACTTTGAATTGAATCCTTTACCACCGACCTAAAAGAACATAAACTAAAGAAAATTCACTATATTTAGATCATTTAATAGTATTTTCTCTTATTCTTACAATTTTATAGTTTTCCTTACATGCAGCATTATTACTTGAGTTGAGTCTAATTGCCAAACTAAAGTCTCTAAGAGACGATTGTATCATCTCTACAATGGTAGTTTATTCAATTCAAAACTTTGTCTTTTTTTTTTTTCTTATCAGCAATTACAAAACTGATGAATTAAAATCGAGCCGGGTAAGAAAACACAGCGATTACAAAATAAATACATGAAAAATTTATCAATTTATTTTCTGAAGAGAGAAATAAGAAGAAGAGAAAAATTATGGAAAGATTCCATCGAGAAATGAAGTTTCGTGCTCGTGATATAGAAACGCCAACATACTCAATAGACTTTGTTCCTATTTCATTTATAAATCCTAATTAACGGGCTATCTAAACTAAACAAATTGGTAATCCAATAACTCTAAAGTGGTTAATGTTTGGTCGAATGCTTGAATTTAGTGTTATTGTGTTGCCTTGATCATTTTCCTAAGCATAGTAAAAAAAAAAAAAAAAACTAGAAAACTAAAACGATTAGTATGCAAAATTTCTAATTGTAAAATTATTTTGAATTTTATATAAGTAATCAATACATAATTTCATGTTTTTATTTATCTGTGACATTTAATTTTAAAGATGGAATTGCAAACTTTAAAAATATAACTGTAAGCTTCTAATGACTTTTCAAAATACTTTTTTTAGGAGCATTCATAGAAGTTTCCACTTCTGTTTTAAAAATTCAAAATATCACATGACAGGATAGATTTGGGTGAATATTTAAATAAATTAAAAAATTGTTAACTTGGTAATATAACATGGGTAAATCATCACATTATTTTGTTAAGATCATTAATATCAAAATATTAGATATATTTTGATTAAGTTACAATTATGTAAAATACAATTGTCCTATGATATAGGACATGTTAAACACTAAACAAAAAACAAATACAACTTATTTTTTTCTTTTAATTATAAAAAAATTGTTCCGCAGTGTACTTCGAGTTAAATTCTATGGTTCGTGAACATTTGTTATTATTAAACCGGAAATTGTTATTATTAACCATGTTTACGAATTGAGATTATATCATCAATTCTCACCCAGATAAGTTGGTGGTGGCTCATCACCAGGGTTCAAATAAAATATTGGTATCTTGCAAGAAAACGATTTAATCGATTCTAGCTTCCGACCGCCCGACTAGCGCCTAGAAATTACTTTTCTTGTGATTTGTTTCGTTACAACACTATCACTTCTCTCACTAATAAAGTTAAGAATACGTCTATAAAAAAAAACTTGGTTGGATATATTATGCTTAACAAAATATAGCTAGGATAAAGTGAATAGAAAGAGCCAAAGAAAACATGCAGAGGAATCAAGAGAGAGCAGATGATATATATAGTTCAACTTAACAATAAACGATTCATCCGAATATAACGTGGATGACTATGTCACCTCCTTAATTAATGTTATAGTATAGAAGACTTTATCACCATAATATTGTCGTTAACCTATAATTATATTATGAATTTTTATGATTATATATAAGGAGGCTAACATGTGACCACATAGAAGATAAAAAGCGCGTCTGGCTAGTGGGTAATACGCCGACCTGCCAAACCTACATGCCGATTGTATTCAAGGAAGAAGATGCAGTCTGACTAGCAGGATCGCTGATCGGACCTGTGGTCGTCGAAATAAATAATGAATGTCCTCAAGAAGCTCAGTTAGTGTAATCTTCATGAACGTGCTCAACCGAATGCATCTAGACCTACACCTCACCGCGCCGCAGGAGCAAACATTAATAGGTTTGGACGGCAGCACCGTCACCTCCCTCGGCATGATGATGCTATCTTTGTACGTGGGAGGAACCGTGCACGTCTTCGATTTTGTCGTTATCGATAGGCCGACTGCGTATAACGTCATCCTGGGGATGTCTTGGTTGCATAAGATGAAAGCCGTCGTTTCAACCTACCACCAATGCATAAAGTTCCCAACGATATTTGGTACCTATACCCTTTATGGCGACCCATCGGCGGCACAATGGCCGCCTCGACGAAACGTTGACATGATTATGGGACGCCTAACTACTTGTAGAGACTCTGTCCGTTCCATCTGAGATTACGTAAAGTCTAGCACGACCGCAATCTGGCCAGTCAAAGCGTCACCCTACATACCGCCGATCACTTTCACGGTGAAGATCTGGTCGGCGTTAGCTACCCACATAATGACCCACTCTTAATTGAACTCCACATTGGCGAAAGCGCGGTGACAAAGATCATGATTGATACGGACAGCTCTGTTAATGTCATATTCCAAGACGTCTTAGACAAAATGGAAGTAAACGACCGTGAAATCAAACCATCGGTTTGGCTGCTAATGAGTTTCGATGGAAACTACATGATGTCGTCCGGAACCATAAAGCTACCAATTTACGTGTCCGGCATGGCGTCCTAGCATAAGTTTGTTGTCGTCGATAAACCAGCTGTGTACAACATCATCTTGGCGTCACCATGAAGTCACGATATGCAGGCCGTCCCATCAACATACCACTAGTGTGTTAAGCTCCCATTAGTTGGACGGATCCATACGATCAAGGGAAATCAGGCAGACACCAGGAGTTGCTTCATTATTGAATGCAAACCACGCAAAGCAATGGACTTATAGCAATCATAGAAGTGGAAGTCACCCCGATCCCGAGCTCAGAGTAAATCCCAAGGCATCACCTGATCGACGAAATTAATATTGAAGAAAGTGACCAAACGCGACGCGTTAGAATTGGCGCCGACCTTGACCCATGTATAAGGGCCAGCCTGATCCAATTCTTAAAAGAAAACGCTTTAACCTTCGCTTGGTCATTCAACGACATGGTCGGGATCAGCATGGACGTCACAAGCCATGAGCTTAATGTCGATCCAACCTTCAAACTAATTGAACAAAAGCGACGAAAGCTCGGCCCCGAGCGATCCAAAGCAGTAATCAATGAAGTCAAGAATCTCCTTACAGCCGGATTGATCATGGAGGTCAAGTACCCCGAGTGGCTGGCTAACCTCATGGTAGTGAAAAAGAAAAATGGGAAGAATACAATATTCATTGAATTCACTGACTTGAACAAAGGTTACCCTAATGATAGCTATCAGTTACTTCACATTGAGCGGCTTGTCGAACCAACAACAGGAAACACACTACTCTCTTTCATGGATGCATTTTCCGGGTATAACCAAATTTTAATGCATACAGATGATCGTAAGAAAATCGCTTTCATCACCGATCAGGGCACGTATTGTTACAAAGTTATGCCGTTCGGCCTGAAGAATGTCGGAGTCACCTATGCATCTCGTTAATAAGATGTTTGTCAATCAGTTAGGATGGACCATGGAGGTGTATATCAATGATATGTTGGTTAAGTCTGCAAACACTGACGATCACGTTGAGCACATGTGGAAGTACTTTCAAACATTAAACCAATATAATACAAAGTTGAACCCGGTAAAATGCTCATTTGGAGTCACGTCCGACAATTTCTTGGGATACATCGCCACTAAGAGGGGGATAGAAGCTAACCCAAAGCAAACAAGGCCATCAACAACCTGCCATCGCCCAAAAACATCGCGTAATCCAGCGTTTGACTGGCCGTATCGTCGCCCTCAACAGATTTACTTCTATATTGCTGTCTTCGGATCAGCGGTTAGCGCCATGTTGAGCAAGGATGACCGAGGGGAATAAAAGCCCATCTTCTACATCAGCAAAACCTTAGATAGCGTCGAACTACAATACCTGACACTGGAAAAGATAGCCTACGCGGTGGTGACTTCTGCCCAAAAGCTAAGACCCTATTTCTAGTCGCACACTATCGCTGTCCTGACTAATCAACCTCTATGGCAAATCCTCCATAGAGATGGGTAATGAATATCTTCGGCCCACTCCCATCATCCCGCAGTAAAAAATTCCTCCTTATACTAACAGACTACTTCACCAAGTGGGTACAAGCTAATTCCTACAAAAAGATCTAGTCAAACGAGGTTTAGAACTTTGTTTGGAAAAATATAATATGCCGACACGGCCTCCCTTATAAGATCGTTACCGACAACGGATCGTAGTTCATATCCAAGAAATTTGACAACTTCTGAGCATGTTCGCGTAACGACCTTAACAAGTCCACACCAAGGTATCATCATGGCAATGGTCAGGCCGAAGCTACTAACAAGACGATCATCAACGGCCTGAAGAAACGATTGGAGGAAAAGAAAGGCCTATGGGCCGACGAGAGGGATGACGTGTTATGGTCTCATCGTACGACACCACGAAGAGCCTCAGGGCAAACTTCGTTCTCACTAGTCTATGGCATGGAAGCAGTGGTCCCCACTGAAGTCAGTGTCGGCAGTTTTCGCCAAACTTTGCTCGTAAAAAACCAGACTTAAACGAAGAAATGCTTAAAATAGCTTAGACGAAGTTGAGGAACTGCAAGACCATGCATTGCTCTGAGTCCAGAATTACCAGCAAGCGGCAGCTCGTCATTACAACAAAAAGTTAAACTGCAACTCTTCAGAGAAGGCGACCTCGTTCTGCGTAAGGTATTCGAAAACACAGCCGAACGAAACGCTGAAAAGTTAGGTGTGAATTGGGAGATTAGTCTCCATCGTTCTGATATGAAAAAGAGAGTTTAGACGTAAGCTAACATAAGCTGCACATCGGACTGAGTTTAGAATTAGACATAAGTTAACGTTAGCTAAAACTCTGGACTGAGTTCAATACGTAATCTCTAGACTCTTTTTAAAAAAATGGAGTAATGATGATGAAAGAAAAAAATTGTTTGGTGGTTTCTTGATAAATCAATGCCATTTCACAAGTCAGTAGACAGCTTGTATATGAAACATGGTGTCCAAACTAATGTTGATGTGGGAAAGGGGGTTGCAAACGCATTGATGTAATCTTAATTATACTTCCTCAGTCACATCTCTTGCGTTTTCATCAGATGCAATGGTAGCTTTCTTTCTATACTCACTCATTCTTGTTCGTTGTGATTACATTATTACATCTACTTTTCTTGTTTTTTGTTTCATTGCATCTCTATCAACTTCTCTCGACTTACAAAGTTAAGAATACGTCTACAAGAAAAACTTGCTTGGATATATTATGCATAACAAAATATAGCTAGAAGTGAATAGAAAAAGCAAAAAAAAAACATGCAGAGGAATCAAGAGAGAGAGAGAGCAGATGATATATAGTTAATACGATTTCCCTAGGATTGAACTCCGTTGAAAGGCTGCTGAAGAGTGATTAGTGATGAGACTCGATGGTGAAGTTGCGTGAACGATATTGCAGGTGGATTTGGAGATGATCGAGTGATGGAACAATGATACGATGGAAATAGATATTTAGGTGGTTGTTTGGAGTGAAATAAAGTGAAGAGTTTTTGAATCACAAGTGTATAGAAACCCAGAAATCAAGAACGCATTCAAGAATTTCGAATTGAGAGAAAAAGTTTAACAATACTTGTTCAACATACTTTTTCGCTAAAGAACAAAGAGGCGTAGCTATTGGGTTTTATAATCAACCCTAGGTTCGACACTCCAAACAACAGGAAGTTCAAAATAAAACAACAAGACGTTTTTAAAAAAAAAGAAAACAGCAAAACGTCAGGTACTTGTAGTAGTACAGAAGTCTGGTGACTTAGTACAGAAGTCTGGTGACTTAATACAGAAGTCTGGTGACTTGCACATTATTTCCCATTGGCAATGACTTCTAGATAACTCAACGTAGTGATCCATTTGCCTCATTAAAAACCATACTGAGAAAACCCATTGGAACAAAACTCAGCTATGGAAAAAAGAGTACGAACTTCACACCTAAGTTACCTAGTTATCATTACCGAGTGAAGTCTTCAAGGTGGATATGTTGAAGACTTGGATCCTCGGTAGGTTGAATGACCCGTCAACTATGAACGAATGAGCTTCCTTGGCCATCTCCTTAGCTCTTGAACGAGTGATCCTTCCCACCATCTCCGGTTTCTCTGCAGCCTCTGGCTCCTTGCTTGCCACAATCATATCATCCTCCCACTCTTCAAAAGGATTTGTCCTCAAATCGGAATCTGCATAGTAAGGGAGTGAAACGACCGACCCTGTTTTTTTTTCTTAATAAATAAATAATAAATAATAATAGAAAAGTTAACTACAACTAGTAGTCCCATACCCACTAGCCACCTAACCACATTCACAATCCAACAGCGGAACAACATACCAATAAATAACCAAATAAGAAATAACCAGCATAAATTCCAAACAGCATAAATCAAACAACCAGCAATCCTAACAATGCCAGGTAACCATACAATCAAGTCCCTAGAACATCCTCCCCTTCATTGCCTTTGATTCCACGATCACACTTTGCCTTTACCTGCACCACAACACAAATTGAGATGCATGAGTATTTGATAAACACTCAGTGAGGCAATCCTCCCATCTTGGGCTATACACACAAGCAATAAGAGATCTACATGCCACAAACATCAATCAATAAAACAAACCAGGCAATATACAAAGCATGCAACATCCATCGTAACTGAACAAGGGGTATCGACCGACACCAGATGGTGTCGATCGACACTGACTATCTGGTGCCGACCGACACCAAACTGGTGTCGACCGACACCCTGCCCGACACTCCCGAAAACCCTAGTTTGTGTCGACCGACACCTCCACATGGCATCGATCGACACTCGCCAAAGTCCCGAGCCGTCCTCGCGTTGGTGTCGACCGATACCCCAACTGGTGTCGACCGACACCGCTACCGAGCAGCGATTTCCCTCGATCAGAAACTCCGAATCTCGCCTCCAATCTTCTCCAATCCGCTCCTTGCACTCCCAGAAGCCAAACCCAGCCCAGATAGCAACGAAATATCAAAGAGAACTCAAAGAAACAACTACATAAGCACCAAATCACATAGAATCTAGAGATCTTAGCTTAGATAAGCCATGGTCATGCACTCACCTCTTTGCAGGAAGTTTCTGACCAATAAGAACGAATCCTCACTCTAGCTTCTAGCACCTTCCCAGCCTCCAATCTCTCAAGAACAGCCAAGAAATCTCCCAATCTCACTCACAATCTCAAGAACACTTGTTTTCTCTCTTTTCCTCTTTTTCAAACAAAAACGGCGACCACAACCTCTGGAACACGACCTAGGTCGTTTCCTTCCTTTTAAGACCCGGTTCAATGGTTTCCTTAAACCAAACCGAACCAAATCGATTAAAACTCATTCTGATCAAACCGAAAAATAAGTGGTGTTGACCGACACCCCCTTGGTGTCGATCGACACCCATCCCCAAAAACCAATTTTTGGTTTGCGGATGTTACAATTCTCCCCCACCAATCTAGATTCGTCCTCGAATCTCGAACAACCATCAGTCAAGGACTCCCATGCAACCGTCTCCACGGCCCGCACTCTTCCGACCGATCTACAGAAGGTCACCACTAGGCGATAGACTCACGCTCTAGGCGTCATTTGCTCTCGACTTTTTGGACTTTCCTTTACTCATAGGCCTAAACCTTGAGTTTTTTATTGGCTCCTCATCAGACATAAGTCTGCATGCCAAATGTTGGCTCCTCATCAGGCCGAAGCCCGCATGCCATAATGTATAAGGAAAAGTCCAAACTCGTCTCTCGGGTTGCCACCCTACAGCGCGCCCCCGGATCGTCATCCGAAGTCGATATACCAACCATACTCCCGAGCCACAAAGTCTCTGAATATGGCAGTACTAGGAGAACCTAAGTCCCCCAAGAGTCGCGAGCAAACGATTCTGAACACGTCCGAGTCCTATCCCTATCCAGGTTTCCTTCCCGTGGCTCGCGTAAAAACATCTCAATGTCCTACCAACCACATATTCCCTCACTGGAATACCTCATGACCACACAAGGATCATATACGCCACAAGGGCCGCCACAAAGGCCAAAAAAAATGTCCTAAAGAGGACCGCCACCAAGGCCAAACAAATGTCCTAAAGAGGACCGCCACCAAGGCCAACAAATGTCCTAAAGAGGACCGCCACCAAGGCACTCTGGCTAAACAGCCCGCCACAAAGGCCATCTATCCCGAAGGACCGTCACAAAGACCATCTGTCCCGAAGGACCGTCACAAAGACACTCTGGCTAAACAGCCCGCCACAAAGGCCATCTGTCCCGAAGGACCGTCACAAAGACACCCTGGCTAAATAGCCCGCCACAAAGGCCAAACAAACGTCCTAAAAAGGACCGCCACCAAGGCCACACAAATGTCCTAAAGAGGACCGTCACAAGGACACTCTGGCTAAAAGCCCGTCACAAAGACCCCACAATGTCTAAAAAGACCGCCACACACGGGCACACTGACTCAAAAGTCCGCCACTAAGGCCACACCCAAGCCCCCTTTAAGGCTCTCCACCGCTAAAATGGACAAATTCTAACTCCCATAAAACTTTCCATATTTAGCACCTTCCACTTTTGGAAACTTTCCACTTTTTGAAACTTCTCTTCACAACCCCGCCTCACGGAAACTTTGTACCCCAAACACCACCTCATCTTGTTACTGAGTCGCACAACCAACCACCCCAAGCGACCGAGTAACAAAAGAGATGGGCTGGAATACTCCATTCCCGCTCCAGCCACGGATTACAGATGGGACCAGGCTAAACAAGCTCAAGTCGCGGCTTGCTTCTCATACCACTTCTGAACCTTGCCTTCATCCGCCTCAGGCTCCCAAGTCTGCTCCTCAACACCATCACAGTCCCGAAGGACTCTCATCAAAGGAACCTTCTTCTTCCGAAGTTCCTTAATCCTCCTCTCGAGAACCCTCACTGGTCTCGCCTCCAAAGTCATGTTAGGCTGAAGATCCTCAGGAATCTTAGCCAACACCTCCTCTCCCTCACGGAGACACTTCCGCAACATAGACACATGGAAAACCTTATGGAATGCACGCATCACCTCAGGTAACTCCAATCTATATGCCACTGGTCCAACCCGCCCAATCACTCTGAATGGACCCATATACCTCGGACTCAACTTAGTCTCTGACAATGACCTGTTCGGACCCCGCAACATGGCCATCTTGAGGTACACTCTGTCTCCTACCTGAAACTCAAGATCTCTCCTCCTCCTATCTGCATAACTCCTCTGCCTATCCTGAGCCTCCTTCATGTTCAGCTTGAGAACCCGAATCTTCTCTCGAGGCCTCCTGAACAAAACTAGCACCAAACATGCTCCTCTCCCCCACCTGAGTCCAGCATAATGGTGTACGACATGGCCTCCCATACAAAGCCTCATAAGGAGCCATCTTAATACTTGCCTGATAGCTGTTGTTGTAAGCAAACTCTACCAGGTTCAGATGATCTGCCCAATGGCCACCCCAATCCAACACACATCCTCAGCAAATCCTCCAGTCTGGATCGTCCTCTCTGACTGTCCATCAGTCTGGGGATGATAAGCTGTACTCATATGCACCTTAGTGCCCATCTCTGCGTGAAATGCCTTCTAGAACACCGAAGTGAACTTAGAATCCCTATCAGACACAATGCTCGCTGGCATCCCATGCAACCTGACTATCTCCCTCACATACTTCTTAGCCAAGACCGCTGCTCCATCAGTCTTCTTAATGGCCAGAAAATGTGCTGACTTAGTCAACCGGTCCACAATGACCCAAATAGCATCGAAGGTCCGTGACACTGGCAATCCTACCACGAAATCCATAGTGATCATATCCCACTTCCACTCGGGAATGGGTAAACTCTTCAGTAACCCGCCAGGAACCTGATGCTCAGCCTTCACTAGCTGACATACATCGCACCTCGAAACCCAACTAGCCACATCCTTTATCCCGACCCAATGATAGTACCTCTTGAGGTCACGGTACATCTTGGTCGCTCCTGGATGAATGGATAACTTGCTCGCATGAGCCTCTCTCAGAATCTCCTGTCTCAACTCCTCATCCTTGGGCACACACACGGCCGTGCACCAAGATAGTACCATTATCTGAGACCTGATACTCTGAATCCACATCCTTAGAGGCATTCACTAGCCCCAAATCCTTCTCCTGAGCCAACCGCACTCTACTCAGAAGATCTGCTCTATCTACTGCTTCCAAACCCAACGGTTCCTGTGAAACAGCACATAAGCTCAAAGCACTGATCTCCCCTACCAGAGACTCCATCTCCTGCTCCTGAGCCGAAGCTACCCTCTTCCGACTCCGAGCATCTGCAACCGTGTTAGCCTTACTAGGATGATAGGCTATCTCCAAATCAAAATCTGCCACAAGCTCCATCCACCGCCTCTGTCTCAAATTCAGCTTAGGCTGAGTGAATATATACTTCAGGCTCTTATGATCTGTAAACACCTGTACCTTTGCACCATAAAGATAAGATCTCTAAATCTTCAGGGCAAAAACTACAGCACTCATCTCCAAATCATGAGTAGGATAGTTGCCTTCATGCACCCGCAACTGCCGCGAAGCATAAGCAATCACCTTCCCATGCTGCATCAGAACACAACCCAACCCAACTCTAGATGCATCTGTATAAACCACATAGGGTTCTCCCTGCTCAGGCAAAGCCAACACTGGCGCAGTAGTCAACATCTCCTTCAGGCTTGCAAAGCCTTCCTCACACTCTTCTGACCAGACAAAACGAACATCCTTCCCTGTCAACTTAGTCATAGGACGTGCTCTGCTTGCAAACCCCTGCACAAATCTCCTGTAGTAACCTGCCAATCCAAGGAAACTCCTGATCTCTGTGGCATTCTGCGGTCTAGGCCAATCCTCTGATAGCCTGAATCTTCTCCGGATCTACAAAAACCCCATCTGTAGAAACAATATGACCAAGAAATCCAATCTCACGCTGCCAGAAACTACACTTGCTTAACTTGGCAAACAACTTCTGCTCCCGCAGCTTCTCCATAACTGCCCTCAAATGCACTGCATGCTCCTCAGGACTCTTAGAATAAACCAGGATATCGTCGATGAAAATGATGACAGATACATCCAGAAACTCCTGAAACACACTGTTCATCAATCTCATAAACGCTGCTGGTGCGTTAGTCAACCCGAAAGGCATCACTACAAACTCATAATGCCCATACCTCGTCCTGAAAGCAGTCTTCCTCACATCTGCCTCATCTATCGGTATCTGATGATAACCGATGCCGGATCCACCTTGGAGAACCAAGTAGCACCCCTCAACTGATCCAACAACTCGTCAATCCTCGGAGAGGTACTTGTTCTTCACAGTGACCCGGTTCAAACCCCTGTAATCAATACACAACCGGAAACTCCCATCCTTTTTCTTGACAAACAACACCGGCGCTCCCCACGGTGACACACTTGGACGGATGAATCCCTTACTCAACAAATCCTCTAGCTGCTTCTTCAGCTCTGCCATCTCTGCTGGAGCCATTCTGTAAGGAGCCTTGGATAACGGTGTCGTCCCCGGTTCCAGTTCAATGGTAAAAGGATCCGACCGAGATGGTGGTAATCCCTGCAAAGACTGAAACACATCCTCAAACTCCTCCACTACTGGGATACCGCTAGCCGTAGACTTCCCCACTGACTCTGGCATAGATATAGTAACCAAATAAGCCTCACGGCCCTTCTCGATCATCTTCCCAGCCTGAATGGCTGAGATCACGAGACTCCCTGAAGTCGGCCTAAAACCCTGAAAAACCAACTTCCCTCCTGGACGCTCAAACTCCACTCTACCCCGATAGCAATCTAAATGCACCATATGCCGATGCATCCAATCCATCCTGAGAATAACATCATACAGCTCCACGAGACTAATAAGCAAATCCGCTGGCCATGACTCTCCTGCGATCTGAATATCAATTCCTCTAGCTCGTCCCATAACTCTCAGGAACTTACCTCCCGCAACTCTAACAACTCCTGTACGCTCTCCAGGTTCCCCGCTGATCCCCGCACACTCTGCACACTCTGGAGTAATGAAGCTATGCGAAGCTCCAGAATCAAACATAACGTGGGACTTAAACCCGCCCACCAACAAGGTCCCTACACAAACCTCATGTGTTGAGAACCTAACACTTTATCACAGTAAATATAAAATCTGACCCTACTAAAATTCACAAAGATTAAGTACCAGAAATTATACCTGTGATCGCCCCGGCACTGGTTCCACCAGTCTCCACTGTCGTGTAAACTCAAGGCCCTGCTCAATCCGTGCACCTGCTGACCCCCAGGCTGCACCTGCTGCACGCTGCCACTGCTGCCGGCTGCAGCTTGGGACAAAAAGGCCTGATGTGCCTGTCTCCCTACAATGATAACACACCCGAGGTCCTGCCGTCGGAACACTCCTCTTGGGACAACTAGCAACCCTGTGATCCCTGCTCCCACAACCGAAGCAACCCGCACCACTCGGCTTCTGCGTAGCCTCCCACTTCCTCTTGGTTCCCTGGGCATGCCTACCGCCCCTGCTAGAACCACCCTGCTGCTGAGCCTTACTAGGCTGAACTGCTGGAGCTACCGCCACTGACTGTGCCCGGATATCCTCCTCAATCTCTGCTGCAGTCTCAACCAGCTCTGCACGCGTAGCATAACTCCTCCTTCTACAGTGAACTCAAGTCATCACGTAGAGCCCTCAAGAACCTCCTGATCTGAGCCTCCTCGGCTCCATAGCCCGACCTCCATAACAAAGAAGTCGACTGAACTCCAAGTCCAACTCCCGCACGACCGTGTCCCCTGAGACAAGCGAAGGAGCACCTCCAAACGATCCAATGCCTCTCTAGGAAAATACTTGCGGTTGAACTCCAAACGAAGTCAGCCCAAGTCATCTCCCGCTGCACCCTCCTAGCAGCCACAGATCTCCACCACAACTCAGCATCACCACTCAAAAGTAGACCCCTACGTCCACCCAAAACTCCTCAGGACATCTCGAGTGTGGAAGTTACGTTCCACTCTTGTCCTCCACGCATCCGCAGCAGTAGGATCTACACCTCCTGAAAACTGCTCAGTACGCAACCGGCCCATCTCTGTCAACAAGCTGAGATAACGAGCATGGACCCCGCATCCGCAGCCACGGCTGCCGCTCCTCCGCCACCACTGGTGGCACCACCTGAGCCTGAGCCGGTACCACAGGTGGTAACCGCTCTAACACCTGTGCTAGCAAAGCCGCAACTTCAACACCAGGGACTCCACCCGCTGGGACCCCCACCCGGGACCCTAGCAACACTGGCCACTGGAGCATCAACACCGCCCCCTCTGCCACACTCACGGAATCCCGGAACACCTGCGACTCGCCGACACCCTCAGCTGTCACACTCTGGTCTTCGGTCTCACTAACCACTGGGGCTCTGCCCCTACCACGACCACGTCCGCGACCACGTCCGCGTCCACGACCTCGACCAGCCACAGCATCCTCTCTAACCATCTGCACCACCTTGAACAGAAGGCTAAGCAAACAATTTCTATTATAACACAGAAACATAAACTCACCGTGGAATCACACACTCGGCTCGAAGAGGATGTTCTAGGACTCCATGCCACACACAATTGACTAACTCACATAACCAATCAAGACATGCAATCCCAAACATCACAACAGAAACCTAGTGAACCCAAACCTAGAACCGTAAGGGCTCTGATACCAAATTGAAACGACCGACCCTGTTTTTTTTCTTAATAAATAATAATATAAAAGTTAACTACAACTAGTGGTCCCATACCCACTAGCCACCTAACCACATTCACAATCCAACAGCGGAACAACATACCAATAAATAACCAAATAAGAAATAACCAGCATAAATTCCAAACAGCATAAATCAAACAACCAGCAATCCTAACAATGCCAGGTAACCATACAATCAAGTCCCTAGAACATCCTCCCCTTCATTGCCTTTGATTCCACGATCACACTTTGCCTTTACCTGCACCACAACACAAATTGAGATGCATGAGTATTTGATAAACACTCAGTGAGGTAATCCTCCCATCTACTGGGCTATACACACAAGCAATAAGATCTCTACATGCCACAAACATCAATCAATAAAACAAACCAGGCAATATACAAAGCATGCAACATCCATCGTAACTGAACAAGGGGTGTCGACCGACACCAGATGGTGTCGATCGACACTGACTATCTGGTGTTGACCGACACCAAACTGGTGTCGACCAACACCCTGCCCGACACTCCCGAAAACCCTAGTTTGTGTCGACCGACACCTCCACATGGCATCGATCGACACTCGCCAAAGTCCCGAGCCGTCCTCGCGTTGGTGTCGACCGACACCCCAACTGGTGTCGACCGACACCCCAACTGGTGTCGACCGACACCGCTACCGAGCAGCGATTTCCCTCGATCAGAAACTCCGAATCTCGCTCCAATCTTCTCAATCCGCTCCTTGCACTCCCAGAAGCCAAACCCAGCCAGATAGCAACGAAATATCATAGAGAACTCAAAGAAACAACCACATAAGCACCAAATCACATAGAATCTAGAGATCTTAGCTTAGATAAGCCATGGTCATGCACTCACCTCTTTGCAGGAAGTTTATGACCAATAAGAACGAATCCCTCACTCCTAGCAAGCTTCTAGCACCTTCCCAGCCTCCAATCTCTCAAGAACAGCCAAGAAATCTCCCAATCTCACTCACAATCTCAAGAACACTTGTTTTCTCTCTTTTCCTCTTTTTCAAACAAAAACAGCGACCACAACCTCTGGAACACGACCTAGGTCGTTTCCTTCCTTTTAAGACCCGGTTCAATGGTCTCCTTAAACCAAACCGAACCAAATCGATTAAAACTCATTCTGATCGAACCGAAAAATAAGTGGTGTCGACCGACACCCCCTTGGTGTCGATGGACACCCATCCCCAAAAACCAATTTTTGGTTTGCGGATGTTACAGGGAGCAAGTCAGAACCATTGAATGTTGATGATATGGTATACTTGCCTTGAAGATCAATCTGGTATGCGTTATCATTGATCCTCTTGATGACTTCAAATGGACCATCAGCTCGTGGTAGAAGCTTGCTCTTCCTCTCTTCTGGGAACCTATCCTTGCGTAAGTGAATCCACACTAAGTCTCCTTCTTCGAAAACGAGCTCCTTTCTCCCCTTGTTCGCATGCTTCTCGTATTGCTTGGTCCTTTTCTCTATGTTCTCCTTAGCTTTAGCATGTATCCTCCTCACCTGTTCAGCCTTTTCTTTGCCATCAAAGCTAGAATTCACACTTAAAGGTAAAGGGATCAAGTCTAGAGGTGATTGTGGATTGAAACCATAAACAATTTCAAAAGGAGAAAATAGGGTAGCAGAATGCTTAGCGTTATTGTATGCGAACTCAACATGTGGTAGACATTCTTCCCATGATTTGAGATTGCTTCACACTAAGGTCCTGAGAGTGTAGATAGCGTCATGTTCACCACTTCGGTTTGCCCATTTGTTTGCGGGTGACATGCGGTTGAGAATGATAGCTTGGTTCCTAGCTTAGCCATATCGTCCTCCAGAAGTGTCCTAGAAACTTTGTATCTCGGTCTGAGACAATTACTTGAGGCATTCCATGTAGGCGTACTACTTCCCTGAAAAACAAGTTAGCTACAATAACAGCATCGTCCGTCTTGTGACTTGCAATGAAGTGAGCCATCTTGCTAAACCTGTCAACCACAACAAAAATCGAATCTCTACCATTTCTGGTTCGAGGTAAGCCAAGAACAAAATCCATAGAAATATGAGTCCAAGGTTGAGAAAGGATAGGTAGAGGAGTGTACAAGCCGTGGGGCTGTACCTTACCCTTTGCCATTTTGCAGATATGGCACCTAGAACAAACCTTCTCAACGTCTTTCTTCATTTGAGGCCAATAGAAGTGTTTTTGCAGTCCAAGTAGAGTCTTTGACACTCCGAAATGTCCAGCTAGTCCACCTCTGTGAGCTTCTCTGATCAGCAGCTCTCTCATGGATTCTCTTGGTATGCACAATCGATCCTTAAAGAACAGACATCCATCATGCTTATAATAGTTTTCAAAAGCAAACTTATGGCATTTGCCATAGCTCTCAGCAAAATCGATGTCAGTCTCATAAAGTCCTACTATTTCATCAAATCCTTCTAGCTTAGAAGACAAAGTAGAAATGAGAGTGTACCTCTTTGATAATGCATCTGCGACTACATTATCTTTACCTTTCTTGTACTTAACCGTGTAGGGAAAAGTCTCTATGAACTCCATCCATCTGGCATGTCTCTTGTTGAGCTTTTGTTGTCCTTTGAGATGCTTCAGGGACTCGTGATCAGTGTGAATAACGAACTCCTTGGGCCACAGGTAATGCTGCCACGTTTGAAGAGCCCGAACCAAGGCGTACAGCTCCTTGTCATATGTAGGATAGTTCAATGTCGATCCTCCTAGCTTCTCACTGAAGTAAGCTACTGGTTTCCTATCCTGCATCAAAACAGCACCTATACCCACTCCGGAGGTATCACATTCAATCTCAAAAGTTTTCATAAAGTCAGGAAGTAAAAGAATAGGGGCAGTGATTAAGGTTGAAAACGCCTTCTCTTGTGCTTCTTCCCATCTGAATCCTACATCCTTCTTAACAACTTCTGTAAGTGGCGCTGCAATGGTACTGAAGTCTTGGACAAATCGCCTGTAAAATCCTGCTAATCCATGAAAGCTCCTGACTTCTGCCACGTTTTTGGGTGTTGGCCACTCCTTAATAGCGTTAACCTTCTCATCGTCCACTCTAACTCCTTCTGCACTGACAACAAAGCCTAGAAAAACAACCTCAGTAGTACAGAATGAACATTTAGAAAAATTAGCAAAGAGGGTTTGAGAACGAAGAACATTTAGAACTTGACGGATGTGTTCTAAGTGTTCTTCTAGACCTTTGTTGTAGATGAGAATGTCATCGAAGTACACAACCACGAAGATGCCTATGAAAGATCTGAGAGCATGATTCATTAAACGCATGAAGGTGCTAGGAACATTGGTGAGACCAAACGGCATGACTAGCCATTTGTAGAGCCCTTGCTTGGTCTTGAAAGCTGTTTTCCATTCATCTCCTTCCTTCATTCTGATCTGATGATACCCACTCTTCAAATCGATCTTTGAGAAGACTGTTGACCCACATAACTCGTCCAGCATGTCATCTAATCTCGGAATTGGATGTATGTACTTCACTGTGATATTGTTAATAGCTCTGCAGTCAACACACATCCTCCATGAACCATCTTTCTTGGGTACAAGCAAAACTGGTACTGCACATGGACTGAGACTCTCTCTGATGTGTCCCTTGCTCATCAGCTCTTCTACTTGCTTCTGAAGCTCTTTAGTTTCTACTGGATTGGTTCTGTAAGGGCATCTTTATAGGCATAACTTTTTTTAGTGTTCTTAGATTATATAAATTAGGAAAATAATCTAAGATCAGTACTTAAGATCTTTTGCTGAAAAGTTAGTTATAGGGAGAACATGTGTAAGATCATATGATTTATTAATATAATATTTGCAATTATATTACAATTAGAAAATCTTTAAAATTTGGTATATAATAATACAATTAAACTTATTACAATTATATAATATTTTTATACATATTCTTAAACTTATAAACTTATAAATTATAAAAATTAGAAAATAACAAATAAATTTCAGACTTATAAAACTTATACTAAAATTCAAAAACAAAACAAAATTTTTATGAAACAACAAAACATTGTTTATAAAAAAAATTTAAAAAACCAAACAACCATATTACATAGTTAATTAAAACACAGAAACATTAAACTTTATTAATACATAGTTTAAGGTCCAAATTTATTCCATATATTCTCAATCAAATCCTCCTTTAATTTCTGATGTGCTTGTCTATCACGAATCATTGTATGGCCATCACCTAAACCCTCAAGATTTGAAGGCAAATTTACTGAAAACGTAAGATCCGGAGTATTTCCGGTTCTATCTTCTTGTTGGAATTCTTGTTCGTCATAGAGTGTGTATGAATCTCGTTCATCTTCGACAATCATATTATGGAGTATGAGACATGCTCTCATAATATATGCAATTTTACCCTTTGACCATAAAAGAGATGGATTTTTAATCATGGCGAATCTAGATTGCAGGACTCCAAATGCACGCTCAACATCTTTTTGTGCTCCTTCTTGACGTTTTGCAAACAATCGATGTTTCGGGTGTTGTGGTTGTGGGATGGATTTAACAAATGTTGCCCATTCGGGGTAAATACCATCCGTCAGATAGTAAGCCAAATTATACTCATTTCCGTTGACATAGTATTTAACTTCGGGTGCTCGACCGTAAATTATGTCATTAAATACTGATGATTGATCAAGAACATTTAAATCGTTGCAAGTACCTGGAGCTCCAAAAAATGCGTGCCATATCCAGAGATCTTGTGAAGCTACCGCCTCTAAAACGATTGTTGGCTTACCGGTGCCTCTTGAATACATTCCCTTCCAAGCTGTTGGGCAATTTTTCCACTTCCAGTGCATACAGTCGATGCTTCCAACCATCCGGGGAAAACCCCTCTGTTCTCCATAAAAGAGTAGCCTCTGAAGATCCTCTGGTGTGGGTCGGCGTAGGTATTCAGTGCCAAACAAGTCAACTATTCCAACGACGAAATGTTCCAAACATTTACGAGCAGTACATTCAGCCAGACATATATATTCGTCAACCGAGTCCGTCGCAGCCCCATATGCTAATAGTCGAATTGCTGCAGTACATTGTTGTAGCGGTGATAGACCATTGCGGAAGGTTGCATCTCTTTTTGGCTTAAAATATGGAACTTCTTCACTAAGACGATTCACAATACGCAAGAACAACGGTTTGTTCATTCGAAAGCGTCGGCGGAAATGGTGAGCATTGTAAGTCGGATTGTCAGAAAAATAATCGTTCCACAAACGTTCATGCCCTTCTTCGCGTTTTCTATCGATATATGTACGTGGTTTCCTTTCGACCGGATTTTCATCTTCAACTACTTGAAATTGGTTACTAAATTGCTCTTGAAAGAATTGGTTTAAACTATCATTATTGGGATCATAATGGTAGTGAAAATTGTTAGAAGAAGATGCCATGAAAGGGTTGAGAAAGAAAGTGTTTTTGGTGAGAGAAGTAAAATGGTTGATTTGAGTAAGATGAACAAAAGAGAGAACTTTAAAAAAAGAGAGAAGAGAAAATGTATGTAACTTGTTTGTATGATTTGATCTTGATCTCTTCGCATATATATAGAACTTTCGGACAAGAGTGAGATGTTTGTAAATTATGCATGTGACTTTGTGACTCTGTGACTTTGTGACAAAGCAAACAAATACAAACAAATACATGTGACTCCAACTCAGCAAACAAATACATGTGACTCAAATTTTGAAACGGACAAACTCAAAAATTCTTGTGACTCTGTCCAAACAAAGCAAACAAATACTTGTGACTTAAACTCAACGAAACAAAATCCCAAACTTTTGAAACAACATCCTACAACAACTTTACTTGAGCTGCATCACGTGGTCCTTCAGCTGCATGACTTGGTCCTTGAGCTGGATCACTAAAAGCTTTAGCTGGATCACTTGGTCGTTGAGCTGGATCACTTGGTCCTTGAGCTCAACGATCACTTGGTCGTTGGGCTGGTTGACTTGAATTCTTGGCTGGTTCAGTTGTGTCACATGAGCAGGTAGTGGAACCATTACCTCACGGTTCGGCAGACTAGATCGTCCAACCTCGGTTGATGGTGTAGGTTGATAGTAACAGGTCTCAGCCTCTGATTCTGAATCATCACTATAGTCTAATGGGCTGTTTATGCCATCGTCATATTCAGAGAACATATCTTCGTCTACCTGAAAAAAAAACATATCAGAGGATTAACAACATAATAAACAGAGGATTAAGCCATAGTTTAAACAAACATATGCGTTTTCATTAACAACATAATAAACAGAGGATTAAGCCATAGTTTAAACAAACAACCATATGCGTTTTCATTAAAAACATAAAAAACAGAGGATTAAAACATAAAAACATAGGACTAACATAGTTAAAACAAACAAGCATACACTCCAGCGAACATTAACTAATTCTTCAAAAAAGTTCCGCCATTAACTTCTTCTTTAGGGCTTTTTCATCATCATCTAGGGTTTCATTCTTGGCAATTAGAGTGTCAAGAATGGACATCTTTTGGAGTTGTTTCATGCCCTCTATATCTTTCTGTTTTATCTCCCACATGTTACTAAACTCAGCAGATGGTGTAGCCTTCTCTTTGCCTTTGCTCTTAACTTTTTTTGTTGCCTTTATGCCCGGAGGCCTGCTCTCGTGCTCACCAACGACGGAACCTGTAGATCCAGCAGCTTCATCAGCTTTCCTTTTGCTCGAACTGGTTGTTTTGGGAGTGGGGTTCATAGTCTCGAGGTTTGCCCATTTCTGCTCAAAGCGTAGCACACTCCAAGCATACTCCAAAGCAAACTTCTTCTTGTACAGCTTGTAATAGATTTGGTGAGCATTTTGTAAAACGTCTACATCGTTCATGCCACTTGCTTTCTCACCCTCTGCCTCTGCAAAAGCTTCACAGAAATGGCTTACTTCCTTACTGACTTTTTGCCATCTTTGTCTACAATGGTCAGAGCGCCTAGACTCAGCACCACCACGTACATGACTACTTGTTTCGTAGTATTCTCCTATATGGTTCCAAAAGGACACTAACTTCTGGCCATTCCCAACAACTGCATCCTTCGATGTGTTTAACCAAGCGCTTATCAGCACTAAGTCATCTTGTGCGGTCTATAAGCGTCTCTCCCTACGCTGTTCTGCTGTCGCTTCTGATTGAGTAGGAGGTATAGGCGGCTGTGAACTAGTTTGTGAACTAAAAGCAGGGATTTGAGACGAATCAGTATTTACATTGGGAGCAAAGCTGTCATATGGGAAGTTAAGAAGGCTAAAGTAGGATTGACACTGACTGTTAGGAGTATTGTTTGATGCCATAGCATAATCAGACTTAAAGAAGGAAGAAACTTAAATAAGGAAGAAGCTTAAAGAAGAAAGAAGCTTAAAGAAGGAAGAAGCTTAAACACGATGGAAGAAGCTTAAGGAAGGAAGAAGCTTAAAGAAAGAAAAAGCTTAAAGAATGAAGAAGCTTAAACAAGTCATTTGAAGCTTAAGGTAGGAAGAAGCTTAAAGAAAGAAAAAAGCTTAAAGACGATGGATGTAAGAAGCTTAAACACGATGGAAGAAGCTTAAAACGATGGAAGAAGCTTAAAACGATGGATGTAATATACAGAAGGTAAGAGGATCATTAAATCAAAAGTTTTTTGTTGTTAGGGCCTTTAAATTCTCAATAACCATTACCTACTTCAGTCAAATCAGAAGTAAATAAAGGTCATTGAGTGTTTTTATGCCATAGTTCAAAGTTTTAAAGTTTTAAAAATGTTCAATTACGTTTTTCAAAGATTTTAGACTCAAGTACAACAAATATAACTCAGTCTCGCAAAGTTTTATAACTAATCATACTACCAAAACTACAAGTTTTAATGCTTTCATATATACCTCAGTCTCGCAAGTTTTAAAATTTAAACTACTACCTAAACCACAACACCACTCAAATCATCCAAGTTTTAATATTTAAACTAGTACCTAAACCACAACACCACTAAAATCATCCAAGTTTTAATCAAACCTAATCAAACAAGCACAAAATAAACCTAATCAAACAAGCAAGAAATAAACGTAATCAAACAAGCAAGAAATAAACCTAATCAAGCAACAATCACAACACTGTCAATATACACTTACCTTGTGATTCCTATCGTTTGATGATGCAGGTTTGATGATCCGTCTCCTCGATTTAATTTCCCATGTATAACCTCACCTAGAAGCCTCATCAAAGAAACAAGCAAAATCGATTAATCATTACTGTAAATTCACTCAAACATAATCGAAATTGACTCACAAGGGTTGACTCTAACAGCACACGAGACTGAAAATTGACTCAAACAACACACGAGACTCAAAATTGACTCAAACAAATCCTATGTTAATCAAAACTTTGCCAGATGAGACTAAATCCTAACCTAATTCAAAGATTTTCAAAGATTTCAATACCCTAAATCGATGACAGATCCATGAAACCAAGGAGATGATATTACCTTTGCCTTTGTTCGTCGGAGATGAGACGAGACAGACGAGACGCCGAAGACAGACGAGACGCCGGAGACAGATGAGACGAGTAGACGGTAAAGAGATCGCCGACGAGACAGAGGAGACAGCGGCGACGGTGGGCTTAGACGAGAAGATGAGATTAAGTTTCCCTTCGTTCGCCGTAGATGAGATTTGCGACCCACCCGAGATAGAGGAGACTACGAGATCTCTTGCAGAGAAGGTGAGGAGCTTCGCAAAACAGCCGAGAAAGTGGAGAGGAAGAGCTTGGCGATACGACGGAGACACGGAGACAGCGGAGACGGTTACGAAGAGATCGGCACAAAATCGAAGAGAAGATATTGAATTCGCCCTTTGTTTACAACAAAAGAAGATGAAAATCGATAAAACCAAAGAAGATGAAACAAAATTAAACTCTCGACCCCCAAATAATTCTTTCCAATAACATTTCAACACGTCACAGAAGAACACACCAAATAACAGTTCTCAAATAAGAACAGTTTTTATGATCTAAGCCCAATTTCGAATTTTTTAGAATTAAATTAAGCCCAAGAACACCCATAAAGATATGCCTATAAAGATGGCCTAAGCTGGTCTGTTCGGTAGAGCTGAACCTGGTACAAATCGATCTGATGCTCTATCCCATGTATTGGAGGCAAGCCTGGAGGTATCTCTTCTGGAAACACATCCTTCTACTCCTCTATAATCTCTATCATCTCGTGTGTAAGCTCTTCTACTGATTTAGTACTGGTGAGTGTCTCCTTATACACAAACATGAATATGGTCATCTCTAGATCAAATAGCTTGTTGAACTCGCTGTGATTGATGTACAGGCTGTGAGACACTTTCTCTGTATCCTTGTGGTTCATGTGAAACTGGTCCTTGTAGATTTTGCTGGGTGTAAGTGGTAGAAGAGTGACCTTGCGTCCTTTGAACTCAAATGAATGCTTGTTGGTGTAGCCATCATGAAGCACTCTTCTGTCGAACTGCCATGGTCTTCCCAACAGAATATAACTTGACTTCATTGGAATCACATCACATATCAGCTTATCCTCATACTTCCGAATCGTTAGCTTCACCATCACTTGCTGTGAAACTGTTAAAGCTCTCTTGTTGTTCAACCACTGTAGCTGATAAGGTCTTGGATGTGAAGTGGTCTTGAGATTAAGCTTCTGTACCATCTCTTCACTAGCTGCATTAGTACAACTTCCACCATCAACGATCAAGGTGCAGACCTTGTCTTGAACCATACACCGTGTGTGAAATAGGTTCTCACGCTGTCCTCTATCATCTGGATGAATCTGAACACTTAAAGCTCTGTGTGCTACCAACATCTCTCCCATGACTGCGGTTTCTCCTTCTTCATCTAGTTCAGGCTCTGGTTCACTTTCTGAACTATCTACAGGCACAATCTCTCCTCCTTCTTGAAGAAGAAACATCTTCTTGTTAGGACAGTCTCTGGAATAATGTCCCATTCCTTGGCATTTGAAACACTTGATATGACTTGTAGAGGTGCTACTCTTGGGCTTATAATCAATCTTAACTTCCTCTTTGACTGTGGCTGTCATGGGTTTGTTGTCCTTGGTGAAGGCGGGTTTACTGAATTCTCTTGGCTTGGACATGTTAGGCGTAAATGCTGTCCTCACTCCCTTTCTCTTGATCTGCGATTCAATCAACGCTGCCTTATGTACCATTTCTTGCACATCTTCATAGTCCTGCAACTCTACCTTGTCTTGAATCTCTCTGTTTAAACCTCCAAGAAATCTCGACATAACCATGTCTTCACTTTCTCTTAGATCAGCCCTGATCATAAGCGTTTCCAGCTCTTGATACTAGTCTCTAACAGACTTAGTGTCTTGAATGAGACGCCTAAGCTTGTTAAGAATTTCTCTCTGGTAGTGTGTAGGCACAAACTTCTTTTTCATCTGCGTGACTAGCTGTTCCCATGTAGTGATAGCAGGCTCTCTCTCTGTCGATGTCTAGTAAGTCCCAACTGCTCCCACCACAACAAAGCATAGCCATTGAATTCGGATATGGCTATCTTCACCTTGTTCAACTCATAAGTATCTTGAACTTGAAAGTTTGATTCCATCTTCCTTCCCCAGTCTAGATAAGTCTCTGGATCATTGGTCCCATGAAAAGAAGGATACTGAATTTTGAGGTGCTTCAGCTGTTGCCTCAAAGGATCATAATCCCTGCCATGATCTCTGTTTCTGTTTCTCCTCATTGTCTCTTGACTATGATCTGAAACTTCTTCTTCTTCGGAATACTCTCTATCTGACTCAATGTATATTCGATGCCCAGCTACTTGTTCAGCTCGTCGTGGACGTATGTGATCTCTGCCAGTTCTGCGTTGCTCTCTGTCTGTACCTTGAGTGTTTCTTCTCTGATTGAAACAAGTTTCTCCCCCCCTAGTAGGTGACTTAACTGTTCTGATCCGTGTGTGTTTGGAAAAAGTTCCCACGTGAGCATTTCCTTTTGCTAAACGAAGGGCTTCATTAGGGCTAGGTGGTTCTGTAGAACTTTGATCTGAAGCGCTAGATGCTTGAGCTATGTCTTTGATCTGCTTCTCAAACTTGTTACTGAGCTGCTCCATTTGTTGTTGAAACTGAGTAGACATTGTCTTATTTGCTTCCGCAATTTGCTTGGACATGGCCTGGTTCAAAGCTTCCATATCTTCTGGAGAAAGCTCCATTGTACCTGCAAATTAAAGAAGACACTCGCAGTAAAATGTTCCTTGAATGAGAGAAACGAAAATAAACTCTGAGACTCGGAATTTTAAACAATAGACTCACGGATATAGACCTAATATTGAGCAACACTACAAGAGAATCAATCAATACCAACCCTATAATGAATAAACTTTGAAATGACTAAACCCTAGTTGCAGTCTAGTTTCGAAACAACACAAAACTAAATCCTAAACTCACATAATTCGATCTAGACACAAACGACTCAACACAAATTCAAACCCTAAAACTAAACAAACGAAATTAAGTAAACAACACAAGAGATTAGGGTTTTAGAATCGCTTAGCCTTTGGCACAGAGTTGGCTCTGATACCACATAATACGATCTCCCTAGGATTGAACTCCGTTGAAAGGCTGCTGAAGAGTGATTAGTGATGAGACTCGATGGTGAAGTTGCGTGAACGATATTGCAGGTGGATTTGGAGATGATCGAGTGATGGAACAATGATACGATGGAGATAGATATTTAGGTGGTTGTTTGGAGTGAAATAAAGTGAAAAGTTTCTGAATCACAAGTGTATAGAAACCCAGAAATCAAGAACGCATTCAAGAATTTCGAATTGAGAGAAAAAGTTTAACAATACTTGTTCAACATACTTCTTCGCTAAAGAACAAAGAGGCGTAGCTATTGGGTTTTATAATCAACCCTAGGTTCGACACTCCAAACAGGAAGTTCAAAATAAAACAACAAGACAATTTAAAAAAAAAAAAAAAAAAAACAGCAAAACGTCAGGTAATTGTAGTAGTACAGAAGTCTGGTGACTTAATACAGAAGTCTCGTGACTTAGTACAGATGTCTGGTGACTTGCACATTATTTCCCATTGGCAATGACTTCTAGATAACTCGACGTAGTGATCTATTTGCCTCATTAAAAACCATACTGAGAAAACCCATTGGGACAAAACTCAGCTATGGGAAAAAGAGTACAAATTTCACACCTAAGTTACCTAGTTATCATTAGCGGGTGAAGTCTTCAAGGTGGATATGTTGAAGACTTGGATTCTCGGTAGGTTGAATGACCCGTCAACTATGAGCGAATGAGCTTCTTTGGCCATCTCTTTAGCTCTTGAACAAGTGATCCTTCCCACCATCTCCGGTTTCTCTGCAGCCTCTGGCTCCTTACTTGCCACAATCATATCAATAGTTCAACTTAACAACAAACGACTCAGCCGCCTATAATGTGGATGACTATGTCATAATAATTTATTTAATGTTATAGTATAGATGACTTTATCACCATAATATTATCGTTAAACTATAATTATATATGAATTTATGATTATAAATAAGGAAGCTTAGGCCCTGATTGGTAGCCTACTTTTAAGACTTTAAAAATGTTTAAAGTCTTGAAAGCCATTTTTTTGCCAATCAGACTTTTTTGGCTTTTAATTTTTTTAAAGTTTTGAAAGTCACTTTTTTTTTCTCTTCCTTGTTTTCCTTTTTTTTTTAAAGCGTCAAATTCATACTTTAAAACTAAACAATTTTTAAAGCATTCCTTTTTTCACCCTTTTATGTTTAAAATCTCTCCAAAAGTATATATAAATATTTTACATATTTTATTTTTATAAATTAATTATTCTCATTTTTTTCTCTTTCTTTTAAGATCCATTTCAATAATAAATTTTATTTTTTTCATCATCATCACTAATAATACTATAAAAGAGTTTATAAAATGCATTATTAATAAGAGAATAATATTCAAACCATGCATTGATTAGTGGTTGATGGATTTTTGATTGCTCATATAACTACTTAATATAAAAAAAAACATTTTAAGAAAATAAAAGACAGTATTGATATCTGCCAGAATAATCAATCAAGAATCAATCACGAAAAATAAAAGAAAAGTCAGAATATTGTTACCGAAAGTTTTATAATGACTATTGGTATTATTACTATCTTTTCATTACTTGAAAATTAATAAGTTAATAAATTGATGTCTACAACTTAAATTATTTATTTTTTTATTCTTATAGTTATTTTTTTTAATTAGTTTTCAAACAAAATTTCATATTTCATTGACTTATATTTTTAAAAATTTAAATTTATCATTAATATAATTTATTTTGTCATTAAAATGTTGTATAAATTAATTTCTGACATAATATATATTTATTATTAATATTTATAATAATAAAAAAACAGCTACAGTTTTAAAAGTTATTGGTAAACAATCAGATTTTAACAGTTAAAGTTTCTACAGTCAAAGCATCAACAACCAAATTCTCTGCAGCTAAAATTTTAAAGTCAAAGTTTTTACAGCCAAAAGCATCAGCCGTTACCAATCAGGGCCTTAATCACCTGTATATAAACATATCTGAAAATGCTAAATTTTAATTGATTTATTATTAAACTGATGTTTGATTTTATGTTTAATATTTGTCACCAACCATCATGAAGAAAATTTTCAAAAGTTTATACATTTTGAGTCAGTTATGAACAGTATTTCCAAGCTATTGATAAACTTATATCTTCACTCTTTCATTCACCTTAGAAATCACATAATTCCTTAAATATTTTTCTAAGAAATTTGTTTAAGCTTTTATTATCAAAAATGATTGGCTTGTTTTTCTTTTCCAATCATTAATTGTATTTACGCTATTTTCGTTGAAAATTTTAGGAAAAATGATTGGCACTTACTTGAAGTATACGCCAATAAATATCACATATAAATGTTTTGTAAACTACGTGAACTATTGTCATCACATAAGGACATCCATAAACAAACATATGTTATATGTACATCACCATATATATTCGAGGTTGGCCGGAATCTGGCGTTGACCAGTATTGACTGACTTTGACCGGTGTTGACCAGAAAAAAAATATATTCAATAAAATTTCTTTTTTCTTAAAAATATTTTTTTTTTGTTTCTATGTATTTTTTATAATTCAGAAAAACAAAACATAACAACAAAAAGTTATACGACCAAAAAATACAAGAAAATTATATATTATAACAAAATTAAAAATTATATACTATAACAAAATTAAAAATTATATGACAAACAAAATATGTGGTATATATAGTAACTAATTTTGATAATCCATAATGTACCAAAAATAATATAATAAAACTATACCACCACCAAAATTTTATGTGTAGTAGATTTTTTCATAAAACAATAACAAATATATATACCTTTACTTTTAAAAAATTACTTTTTATTTTGTATCTTTAAAGGTGAGGGTTTTAAATATTTTTTTTATTTATTTTTACTTATTTATAAGATTATGTCATTTGAAATATATCCAAGACATTGCCAATCTTTTTTTTGTTTTTACAAAACCAACCTCTGATTTTACAAAATCAACTTTTTTGAAAAAAAATATTTTCTAGATATATGTCTGTCATGTAAATAAATAGAATTTTTATTATTCTCTTTCTTTCTTTTTATTAAAAAAAAGAAATAGTTGGCAATGTCTTGAATATATTTCAAATGATAGAAACTCATAAATAAGCAAAAAGAAAAAAAAAACTAAAACCCCTAGCTTTGAAATATTTATTATATTATTTTTGGTATATGTATTAACAAAATTAGTTATTAGATATACCACAAATTATGTTTGTCATATAATTTTTTTATCTTTTTTTAGGTTTATAATTTTCTTATATTTTTTTGTCGTTTAACTTTTTGTTGTTATACTTTGTTTTTTTAAATTATAAAAATACATAAAAACAATAAATTATTATTTTTAGGAAAAAAGAAAAAAATATATTATTTTGAATATTTTTTTCTGGACGATGCCGGTCAACACTGGTCAACACCGGTTAATACTGGTCAACGTTGGTCAACACTGGTTAATGTCGGATTCCTGCCAACCTCGAATGTTTATGGTGTTGTACACATAATCTATGTTTGTTTATGGATATCCTTATGTGATGACAACAGTTTACGTATTTAACAAAACATTTAAATTGTTTATATGTGTGGCTTTGTGTTGACGTATACTTCAAGTAGCTGGCAATCATTTTTCAAAAAATTATCTGCGAAGAGTTTACTACTGTAAATATTAATTTACTTTTCTTTGCATTTTTATTCTTTGTAATCTTTTGCATTACTAATGAAAATGGTTGCATTCTATACTAAATAAAATTATCATCCTAATAATATTCATTCTATATATTCTTGATTTTCAAGATAATAAATGGCAAACATCGAGAAACTTAAGTTTCCGGTCTGAAAATTACACAAGCAAACTACTTAGTTAGCATGGACAACACAATATTTGTGAGACACCATAAACAAAAAAAAATAATATGTCATCGTTCCAAAGAATAAGCAAAGACGATAATCTTCATCCCAAAATTAAACACTTATTTATAAATGAACCGATATAAAAAGTTTCGAAATAGATTTATTTTTAAGAAATCAAAAATCTAAAATCCGAATAACATAAATCAAAATGGAACCAACCAGATACTATATATAAGACCATTTCCAATGTATATCTCTATTTTTTTTCTCTAAAATAGAGTAACTCTAAAATAGAGCATGGTTATAGAGTTACTCTATATATAGAGCAATCCTATATATAGAGCATGGTTATAGAGTTACTCTATATATAGATCCTATCATTTTCTTTATTTTAGAGGAAAATATTGAGTAGGGTTAGAGCAAATGTTGCTCTGTAATAGAGTTTTGACTCTAAAATAGAGTAGGGTTGGAGATGCCCTAAGAAATATTTGCATCGCTGTCACCTCTCTCCTAAAACAGAAAACCCTAGCTGCCTGAGTAGATCTGAGGGGGTTGAACTCTCCGTTTGTCGTACGGCGACGTGATTTTTCTTCTCCCTACCCCCAAGCAGTTTAGTTCCTTTGGTCTTCACGTCAAGCGGCCGAGGTAGATTCATCGGAGTTTCAGGAGTGAGCATGATTTGTTTTGCCGTCAGCGGTGGTGTGTTCTCCCTCATTGGACATAGTCGTGGATCCGGATCTGACGGAGGAGAAGCTCTGTAGTCGAGATCTGGTTTGAAGACGCCGGAGAATAGCATTGGAGTTTCTCTTGGTTCACTCGTCAAAAAGGACTCTGTGGCTATGGTGGAAGTCGGTGAAGGAGAGGTGGTGGTAGTGTTGTTAGTCTCGACGGTTAACGGTAGGTTCTTTTGAATCTTAGATGGTTGTTGCGGGTTCTGGTTGCAGAGGGTTGAAGTGATCCGTCGTCCTCTGTAACTCCCGTGAATTGTGTCCGTCGGACCGGTTTGAACAGATCATGGTCATGGGAGTTCGAAGGCACCAGATATGAGAGAAAGGGGATAGATTCGATGTTTTCAGATTGCTAAGTTAGGATCTGTCAACGCAGAGCCGGGTTGTCGGAGAGTTGGGCATTCCGGGAGGTTTGTAGTGGGTTGGTGGCTCGTCGGAGAGGGACCTTTGACGGAAACTGGAATCTTCTATCTTTGGTTTCTGATTCCTCGAGGTCGCCGCAAAACCGTGAACCTTGATTCCACCGGAACTAGTGCTCTGGCTCTTTCTTCCCGGTCACATCTTTAGATGTTGAACTTCATAGTTTAATTCAGCAGGTTCCGAGCTTTTTTCACTTTTCGGACATGTTTTCCGTTCTGTCTGTTTTGTAACTGGATTTTCAATGTTTTGTTTTCCGGCCCAACCCATTAAGGGATGAAAATTAAAAAATATATATATATATATATATATATTTGCATGATTATTAACCCTAAAAGAAATATTTCCCAGAAAATAAGAAAATTCCAAAAACCGAACCGTGATTACTAACCGGGCGAAAACAATAAACCGGAAATTGGAATTTCGAGAAACCGGTTCATCATTTTCTGAGAATCCGATAATAGTCCTTGTTTCATCACAACGCACTTCTTTCTTCCTTTCTCCTCTCTCCTCCTAGGCTCCTACCAAGAAAATAAAATCATCATCGTCTTCATCTTCCATCTATCAGGATCGATCCTGCTTGAGAATCGTTGCTAATTTCTTCCTTCAATTTGTTCCAAGATTCTTAATTTTGTGGACAGAGAGAGATGGACGCTGAATCCAAGAGATTTCTAGCTACGCTTCGATCCCGATCTGGTGAGAATTACAGTATAGCTTATTTCAACTTTGATTTAGAGCTTCTAGCCATCAAGAAATGAAATTTCAGTTAAAAATACAAACTTTTTATATCAGTCTGATGCATATCAGCTTATATCATGGTTTCTTGATTTTGGCTCAAGAAAATATTTTTGATACTTATGCAGTTATGCTCAATTTTTCTTAGTCCTCTCTTATTCATAGATCTTTAGATATTACTATTTGATTTTAAGTTGTTTCATTTGATGTTTAAGGTTGCTTCGTTGCTGAGAAATTGCAGGAAAATAACTTAAAAGATCATCTTTCTCTTTGGATCTAGAGGAATGCTACCTTTAAGCTTGTTCTGTATTGGAAAATTGTGTATTATTAAGTTATGTCTTTGATTTCTTTTCTAAATTTATAAGTCTAGAATTTGGTTTTAGTGTTTTGATTAGAAAGGGTAACCAACCATGATTCTTAAGGCTGTCTCTTGCAGTCTAGTTTTGGTTTTTTTCTTTTATATTGTTTGTTTCTTGGTTAGGTGAATTGTTATTTTATGCTTTGCCAAGATCATTCTCGTAATTTTATATGATCTTTTTTGTATTTTAAAAAAAAATGCAGAAATGTTAATGGGCTTTGAAGAAATAGATGGAGATGATGATTTCCAGGAGGAGTTTGCTTGCCCGTTCTGTGCAGAATCGTTTGATATCATTGGTTTGTGCTGTCACATAGATGATGAACATACTTTAGAGTCAAAGAACGCGGTATTGCTCTCTCGCTCTCTCTCGATGTATTCTGTCATGTAATTCTTTTGCATCGATTATGTTTTAAACAATCAAATCCGTTATTTTGCAGGTATGTCCTGTTTGCTCTCTAAAAGTGGGAGTTGATATCGTAGCACACATAACACTTCACCATGGGAGTTTATTTACGATATCCTTTTTATTCAATTTATACTCATATATTAACTTAACAGATTCTCTTAGTTCTTACCACATTGCTCTGTTGAATTCCTTAATGAGAGTTTTACTTGCAGCGAAAGAGGAAGTCACGAAAAAGCGGTACCAATTCAACACTTTCATTTCTTCGGAAAGAGCTAAGAGAAGGAGATCTACAGAGGTTGTTAGGATTTACTTCTCGTAATGGTTCTGTTCCTCCATCAAGTGGAACTCCTGATCCTCTCCTGTCGTCATTTATATCACCTACACGATCGCAGAGTTCTCCTGTGACACGCCAAACCAAAAAAGTATCCGAGGAGAAACATATCGAGCGGTATAGTTTCTATATCAGCTTCTTGATCAGTTTTTTTAGTGTTGTTTTGAAAATTTAGTCTCTGATTAGCATTTTGGACTTGTCCAGCAAGAGACAAGTGTGCATCTCGCCCGTCTCATCGAAAGATCGAGAAGAGAGGAGGCATAAATCAGAGTTTGTTCAGAGGCTCTTGTCTTCAGCCATTTTCGATGAGGTCTGATCAAAAGCAAATACAAAGATTAAGAGAACGCGGAGGAACTAATTCTGCAGAATCAGACTTCAGAGAATCTGGTAAGTACGAACCTCTGTTGTGTAACAGAGCCCTCAAACGCATTCTCATTGGAATCTTGATTCAACTTTGTGTAGGTTTCGAGAAAAAAAACAGTGGATGTGATGAGAATAAGAAGACGGAGAAGAGCAAGATGCAGCTATGTTATCTATATCTATGTCTTGTGTATGTTTTAAGTAATAATAAACCAGAAGAAGATGCTACTTAATACATTGCGTAGAACTGTGTTTTCTATAAAGTTTATTAAGCCATTGAAAAAGTAAGATAAGAGGAAGAAGAATAAGTTCTCTCGTCTGTAGCATATAATCCAATATGTTATGTATTGTGCCTTATGAAATAAAAAGATGTTCACTCTTGTAAGCTAGTTAAAGTGTGTTTGAGAAACCCCGTATTACGTATGAACACACCTGTTGATGATGGTGGTCTACAATATTGTTTACTTTGTGTATGTCATTTTGAAGTCATTAAACCCTTGTTGTTTAGTGGTTACAATATTGTTTACTTTGTGTATGTCATTTTGAAGTCATTAAACCCTTGTGGTGTAGTGGTTAACTAGGTAACAACGGCGTTGTGCGGAATAAATCAATTTAAATGAAATTATTATAAGTAAAATTTAAATTATTGAATTAATATCTGTTTGTGTTAAACATAATATGTAATTAAAATATTTTTAATTCAAATTTTCGTTTATTTTGTTTAAGTTACGTCTCACCCGTTAAAATCTTTGAAAGTGAAAAAGTTTTAATTTAGTCGAAAAAATATTGATAAAATGTTACTATTTATGGCAACATGTCTTTTGTGTAGTTTAAACCCCAATTTATTGAAACATGACAAATGATTAGATAAAAAAATATATATTAAAAATTCTAGAATTTGTAAGAAGTGTAATATGTATTACATAAAATGTATAGATATGAGTACTATTAAGTTCAAAACTGCATTTTAATTTGCTGACTTTTTTCGTTACATTCATTTCTTTTTTTAGTGTTTGGAGAAAAAAATTGTATATTATTTAATGAATAACTATTTTTACGAATAAAGTTAGATGTTACATTTTAAAAGTTTTAAAAGTACACGTTAATAAAATATAGTACACAAAAAAGAGAAATTTAACAACATCTTTTATTATTTTTTTTTTGGTTAAACATATGGCATGTATTGTAAATAGTACTAGATTATGATCCGCAGTACACCGCGGGGTAAGTTTTTTTAATTCTTTTTTGTTAATATACTATTTTAATACTAATTTTGCTAATATACTATTTTGTTAATTTTAGTAATTTAATATATAAACTGTGGTATATCGCACAATAATTTTTTTTCACGACAATCTTAATTAAATCAGTTTGATTCGACATATTTTATATTGGTGTTGTTAAAACATTAAAATGAGGATTTAACCCGTATTGAAATATCATATTTCTGATGGTTTATTTTTTAGTATTATTAATTCAATCATGTAATGTCATATAACCCGTCATGTAATATAACTCGTTTGTGTAATTTTGGAAATTTAATATGTTTAAATATTTATAATTTTAAGCATTTTATTAAGTTTAGATATATTACTTATAGATTATAAAAAGTTTAAAATTTTATAGTTTACCATATACAGTAAATTTACAATATATGTATGTTGAACATACACTTTTTATATTAATTGAGTAATATATGTTTGTTTTTAAAAACTCAAATCAAAATATATGCAGGAAAAATACATATGATGATAGGAGAATAACTTAAAATACATATATATGTTTTTCTTTTTATTAACTCTATGTATTATATGATGATTCACCACATTTAAATTAAAATCAAAATGAGATGATAGGAGAATAATTTTTTTTAGAGAAATACCCTATAATAGCACTAATCTAAGTTTTTCTTCCAAACCTAGCACACATTCTTATATGTTTCAATAATAACATTTTATTATTATTTGACATAATTATATTTAAAAAAGAGATGCTAAAATTACTCATGCTTTTGCGATTTTATTCTCAACATATTCGTCATCTTTTTCGTCTAAACGACATGGAGGCTGCGTAGTAAAAAAATCAGCACTGGCAAAGAACAAATTTTCTGAACCAGAATCATGAAATTGAGATTGTTCGGACAACCACATCGATTACATAATGGAGCATTCCCAATTTCACCATCACCATTGTTCAATTAATCTCAGAATCTTGACCAATATGAATTCAAGTGTTCAGATCTGGTGAGACAGACGAAAGCAAGCATCCATTCCTTTGTTTTTTTTCAAGTCAAAGATAAGGAGGATGGAGGATGGAGAGACTCACTGGCAGGCGAATGAAGAGAGAACATATCCAGTGAGACGAAGAGATTGACAATAATAGGTGTGAGCGGTGGTGAGATGATGACGAAAGTAGACAATTTCTTTCATGAGACGACGGCGATCCTTACATCACCGTACAAAATCTTCGTTATCGAGCTTGGACACCGCACATCCCATGGCTGCGCTTATTCTTCACCCTCAGATTTTTTCTACGTCATGGTGGCGCGTGAAGTTACGTCGGTTCTGCATAAATCACAACAGAATCATAGAGTAAGGAGAAAAAACGTTATATAGTTGTTTCCAAATTTTTCCACTACCAGATTTCAGATAAAAACAACAAAACTGAATTCGGGTTCATAAACCTATAATGGTGCGGAACTTCTGGTTTTGGTTATTACTGTTTTGAGATTTCTGAATATTTAGGAAACCATTCCCACAATATAACAATGTCTTCCTAAATATTATGAATTCCTTCCTAAATTTTAAAAAATGAGGTTTTGAATCTTTCAATATATGTTTTACCATAATGTATCACATATACATCATTTAGTGGTGGATATTTGATTTTTTTTTGTGCACATCTTGAAATTTTGTGTATATATAAGACTAACTATTTGATTATGTATCTTCCCAAATATTAATGAAGGCTATCATGAATTATAAGGTGTCCATCCTAAATAATATCAAATCCTTTCTAAAATTAAATAAATGTGTTTCTAAATCTATTTTGGTGTTTTGTCTCATCAATATGACAAAGATTATTCTATTTGAGAGGGTTAATGATTTCTTTTTTTTGTAGGCATGAGCATGTTTACCAATATCCTGCCTTGTGTTATATTATATATTGTTATGTTATTGTCAAATGAAAAGCTTGGCTTATTGGTTAAATGATCTAATACATTATCAAAAGTCATGTGATCAATTCTTGTAAGATGAATATCTCCTGTTTTTTTTTCTTTTTATCATTTCAGTTTCAAAAAAATTTCAAATTTTTTAATAATGTCATCCTGAATATGTTCAGGAAAGTCTTCATGAATAAGTGAAATACTTCCTGAATTTAAATTGAAATTAGTAAATATGTTCATGAAAGTCTTCATGAATTTCATGTAATACTTCCTGAATTTAAATAAATGTTTTTACAATCTCTTTTTTTATGTTTTGCCTCAAATCTATCACAAATTACTCTTATACTAGTTTTCTCTAAAAATGTGTTTCATATGCATATATACATTTATTTATGACTATCCCACCTACATGAATACATAAGTTTGGAACTCTTCTTTGCCGCAATCTCCTTTTTTACACCAAACTTCTCTGTATGTTTACACTCAAGCTCTCACAACCTCTCTAACCAATTACCTGGAAAAAAAAATGAATAGTATACAAGTAAAACAAGAGAAATGTCAGAGAAAAAACAATAAACAGATTAACAAGTCTACGAAACCATAATCAGAGAGAATGACTAAACTAAAGCAACCTAATTTCTCATGACTAAAGATGGTGTACATGATTGTGATTTTCTATGATTTGATTACCACAGCAATGATCTCATGCTATTGAAACCGAGAGTAGAAACAAAAGTCAAGTCAGAAAAAATCAAAAGATCACATTGTAAAATGTCGATTACAGTCCATAAAATTAGCCAAAATGGTGATCCAAGACCTCCAAAATCACAATCCAACAACTATCAAATGAATCTAGAAGTCACTGAAGTCGAGTTCTTAGTTCTTACCCAAAAAAAACGTATGATGGACAATTAAAACTCTTTTCCCCAACATTAACACCCAATTTTGGAGATATTGAATCCCCAATTTAGCAAAGAACAGATTGTGAGAATTTTACCCCAAATCAATCACACCCTAAGTTTCAATCAGACAAATCAAAATCCCCATAAACCAGAATCGTGAGCATTAGAGAATAGCTTACTTTGAGCTTTAGAATCGCGATCGAAGATGTGTGCTCTCAAATATCTCTTTCTTCTTCGTTTTCGACTAAATCATAGACATCTATCTTTCTACTTTAGCGAGACACCAGTATACCCGCGACGAGAGACCGACGACATGAATCTGGCAAGGCGAAGAGAATCCGACAGTACAATTTTGATTTCGTTTTTGAAGAACAATGAGGAAGAATGCAAAACGATTGGGTTTTACTGTTTTAGAGAAGAAGGGATAATTAAATTATATTAATTAATTAAATTAAAAAATGCTATTTATGGAACTTTATAAATGTGGTGCTACAATTGGAAAGAAAACATATTTTTGTGCTATTTTTGTCAATTGCCCTTTTTTTTATTATGGAATAAATCTTCTAGATATCTATATTAATTATAGAATATTATATATATGAATATTTAAAATATTTTAATTGTGTTTGGTTATAAGTATTGTAGAGAAAGTTAAGTAAACTTGTTTGGATGTGAATATAAGCATTAAATAACATTCAATGTAAAAACTTTCCAAAAAATATTTTTGAGCAAAAATTGCTGCAAAAATACTAGTATAGATTACCAAATAAGGATAAATTGCTAAAAAGTGTCTGGAGCTCTCTAGCGACGACACCTCAACATTTTTTTTCAAAATGCTTCCCTGTTAATATATAGGGGATGATTTAGCCACGTTGTTTTTAGTATTAGGGTTTTGGTAGTCAATGTTTTAGGGTTTTGGTAGTCAATGTTTAGGATTAGACTTACGTCTGGGTAAAAGTTCTTGAACCGATCTCTTGGAAACCAAATTTAAACCGAATCATAGAATAACCCGACAAAAAAATTATTTTATTGAACGGAACCAAGGTCGTAGAAGAACTCTGGAAAACCGAACTAAACTAACCAAAAATAATATGTTTAACTTAAAATGTATATTTATATATATATTAAAAGTATGCTATTTTAATTAATATCAGTTAATCAATTTATCTTATCGTATAATGCTTATGTCAAAGTTACTCATTAACAATATCGTAATTGTATATCTAAGATCTTTACATGTGTCCAAATTACTGTTTAACAAGATCGAAACATGTGTTAAATTAACGATATTAGATTTTGACACATGTCTAAGTTAATCACTAAAAATAAAATAAAAAAATATCAAACAAAAAAAACTAATCCAAAAGTAAAAAAAAAAAACAAGAGAAAGTTACCTATCACCGTAAGGAAATTGAGCATATGTCTTATTATATAAAGATGTATATTAAGTGATATACCATATCAAATCAAAATCTTAAGTACGCATGAAGACCAAAGAGACAATTCCAAACCATGAGAGATCCTGGTTTGTTATTGTTGATTGTTGGTGTCGGTTGATGCATGTTGGTGTCGGTTGACGCAGAGTCCTGGTTTGTTATTGTTGATTGTTGTTTGATGGTTAGAGATGTCTCTATTGCTTGTGTGTATCGCCCAGTAGATGGGAGGATTGCCTTACTGAGTGTTTATAAAATACTCATGCATTACAATTTGTGTTTGTGGTACAGGTAAAGGCAAAGTATGACCGTGGAATCCAGACAATGAAGAGGAGGATGTTCTAGGGACTCGATTGGATGTTGTCAGACATTGTTAGGTTGCTAGAGTTGGGTCATTAGAAACATTGCTAGGTTGCGGGTTCTATGATTCCTGTTGGTTGAGTTCTGGTTATTGTTTATGTTATAATTATTGAATATTTATTGATTATTGGTTTGGTTATTTCCGCTGTTGATTGTGTTTGTGGTTAGGTGGCTAGTGGATATAGGACCACTAGTTGTAGTCTATTTATTCTTATTTTATTATTTATTATTATTTCAAAAAAAAAACGGGTCGAGTCATTTCAGTTTGGTATCAGAGCCCTTACGGTTCTAGGTTTGGGTTCACTAGGCTTTGTGCTGTAGATGTTTGAGATTTTCATGCTTAAATTGATTATGTGAGTTAGTCGATTTAGTGTGGCATGGAGTCCTAGAACATCCTCTTCGAGCCTACTTTGTGATTCCACGGTGAGTTTATGTTTCTGTGTTATAATATAAATTGTTTGCTTAGTCTTCTGTCCATGGTAGTGCAGATGGCTAGAGATGGTGCTGTTTCTGGTCATGGTCGTGGATGCGGACGTGGTCGTGGTCGCGGACGTGGTCGTGGTAGGGGCAGAGGCCCAGCAGTGAGTGAGACTGCGGACCAGAGTGTGACAGCTGAGGGTGTTGGCGTGTCGCAGGGTGTCCAGGAGGATTTCATGAGTGTGGCCGGAGGGGCAGTGTTGATGATCCAGTGGCCGGTGATGATAGGGTCCCGGGTGTGGGAGTCCCAGCGGGTGGAGTCCCTAGTGTTGAATTTGCGGCTATGCTAACACAGTTGTTGGAGCGGTTGCCAGCAGTGGTACCGGCTCAAATTTAGGTAGTACCACCAGTGGTGGCGGAGGAGCGGCAGCCAGTGGCTGCGGATGGAGGAGCGCATTCTCGTTATGTGTCTATGTTGAGGGAGATGCGTCTTCTTGAGACTGCATGGTTTTCGAGTGGTACAGATCCTACTGTTGCAGATGCATGGAGGACGAGTGTGGAACGTAACTTCCAGACTCTAAGATGTCTTGAGAAGTTTTAGGTGGACATAGGGGTCCATCATTTGACTGGTGATGCTCAGGTGTGGTGGAGATCAGTGGCTGCTAGGAGGGTGCAGCAGGAGATGACTTGGGCTGACTTCGTGCAGTAGTTCAACCGCAAGTATTTTCCGATAGAGGCATTGGACCGTATGGAGGTGCAGTTTCTGCAGTTGTCTCAGGGGACACGGTCAGTGCGGGAGCTGAATTTAGAGTTCAGTCGACTTCTGTGTTATGGGGGTCGGGCTATGGATTCTGAGGAGGCCCAGATCAGGAGGTTTATGAGGGCTCTTCATGATGACTTGAGGGTTTATTGTAGAGGAAGGAGTTATGCTTCGTGTGCAGAGCTGGTTGAGGCTGCAGCAGAGATTGAGGAGGACAGAGTCAGTGGCGGTTAGTCCAGCAATCCAGCCTAGTAAGGCTCAGCATCATGGTGGTTCTAGCAAGGGCGACAAGCCTGCGCAGGAAACCAAGAGGAGATGGGAGACTACGTAGAGGCTGAGTGATGCGAGTTGCTTTGGATGTGGAAGCAAGGATCACAAGGTTGCTAGTTGTCCTAAGAGGAGTGCTCCGACGGTAGCGGCTCATGTATGCTATCATTACAGGGAGTCAGGGCACATCAGGCCCTTTTGTCCCAAGTTACAGCCGGTAGCAGTGGCAGCGTTGCAGCAGGTGCAGCCGGGAGGGCAGCAGGTGGCACGGATTGAGCAAGCGCCACGGATTGAAGCAGGTGCAGCTGGGAGGGCAGCAGTGCCGAAGCGATCACAGGTATAACTTCTGGTACTTAACTTTGTGGATTTCTGTTGTTCAGATTTAATGTTTTGTCTGTGATAAAGTGTTAGGTTCTCAACACATGAGGTTTGTGTAGGGACCTTGTTGGTGGGCGGGTTTAAGTACCATGTTATGTTTGATTCTAGAGCTACTCATAGCTTCATTACTCTGGAGTGCGCAGAGAGTGCGGATATCAGAGAAGATTCCGAGGAGCGTGCGGGAGTGGTCAGAGTTGCAGGAGGAAAGTTTCTGAGGGTTATTGGTCGGGCAAAGGAAGTTGATATTCAGGTTGCAGGAGAGTTGTGGCCTGCGGAATTGCTTATCAGTCCGGTGGAGTTGTATGATGTTACTCTCGGGATGGATTGGTTGCATCGGCATAAGGTGTATTTGGATTGCTATCGGGGTAGAGTGGAGTTTGAGCGTCCAGGAGGGAAGTTGGTTTTCGAGGGAGTTAGACTGACTTCGGGGAGTCTCGTGATCTCAGCCATTTAGGCTGGGAAGATGATCGAGAAGGACCGTGAGGCTTATTTGATTACTATTTCGATGCCAGAGTCAGTGAGAAAGTCTACGGTTAACGGTATTCCGGTAGTGGAGGAGTTTGAGGATGTGTTTCAGTCATTGTAGGGATTACCACCATCTCGGTCTGAACCTTTTACTATTGAACTGGAACTGGGGACGACGCCGTTAGTCAAGGCTCCTTACAAAATGGCTCCAACAGAGATGGCAGAGCTGAAGAAGCAGCTAGAGGATTTGTTGAGTAAGGGATTCATCCGTCCTAGTGTATCACCGTGGGGAGCACCGGTGTTATTTGTGAAAAATAAGGATGGGAGTTTCTGGTTGTATATTGATTATCGGGGTTTGAACCGGGTCACTGTGAAGAACAAGTACCCTCTTCCCAGGATCGATGAGTTGTTGGACCAGTTGAGAGGTGCTACTTGGTTCTCCAAGGTAGATCTGGCGTCGGGTTATCATCAGATACCAATAGATGAGGCGGATGTGAGGAAGACTGCATTCAGGACGAGGTATGGGCATTGTGAGTTTGTGGTGATGCCTTTTGGGTTGACTAACGCGCCAGCAGCATTTATGAGGTTGATGAACAGTGTGTTTCAGGAGTTTTTGGATGTGTCCGTCATCATATTCATCAATGATATCCTGGTCTATTCTAAGAGTCCAGAGGAGCATGCAGTGCATTTGAGGGCAGTTCTGGAGAAGCTGCAAGAGCATAAGTTGTTTGCTAAGTTGGGCAAGTGTAGTTTCTGGCAGCGTGAGATTGGATTTCTTGGTCATATTGTTTCTACAGATGGGGTTTTTGTAGATCCGGAGAAGAATCAGGCTATCAGAGATTGGCCTAGACCGCATAATGCCACAAAGATCAGGAGTTTTCTGGGGTTGGCAGGATATTACAGAAGATTTGTGCAGGGCTTTGCGAGCAGAGCACGTCCTATGACTAAGTTGACAGGGAAGGATGTTCCTTTTGTCTGGTCACAGGAGTGTGAGGAGGGCTTTGCAAGCCTGAAGGAGATGTTGACAACGACGCCAGTGTTGGCTTTGCCAGAGCAGGGAGAACCCTCTGTGGTTTATACTGATGCATCTAGAGTTGGTTTGGGGTGTGTGCTGATGCAGCATGGGAAGGTGATTGCCTATGCTTCGCGGCAGTTGCGGAAGCATGAGGACAACTATCCTACTCATGACTTGGAGATGGATGTTGTAGTTTTTACCCTAAAGATTTGGAGATCCTATCTTTATGGTGCAAAAGTGCAGGTGTTTACAGATCATAAGAGCATGAAGTATATATTCACTCAGCCTGAGTTGAATATGAGGCAGAGGCGGTGGATGGAGCTTGTGGCGGATTATGATTTGGAGATAGCTTATCACCCAGGTAAGGCTAACTTGGTTGCAGATGCTCTGAGTCGGAAGAGGGTAGCTTCGGCTCAGGAGTAGGAGATGGAGACTCTGGTAAGAGAGATCTTTGAGTTTGTGTGCTATTTCTCAGGGTCTGTTGGGTTTGGAGACGGCTCACAGAGCAGACCTTCTGAGTAGAGTGCGGTTGGCTCAAGAGAAGAATTTGGGGCTGGTGAATGCCTCTAAGGCTGTGGATACAGAGTATCAGGTCTCAGCTAATGGTACTATTTTGGTGCACATGCGGATTTGTGTGCCCAAGGATGAGGGGTTGAGGCAGAAGATCCTGAGAGAAGCTCATTCGAGCAAGTTTTCTATTCATCCAGGAGCGACTAAGATGTACCATGACCTCAAGAGGTACTATCATTGGGTCGGGATGAAGAAGGATGTGGCTAGTTGGGTCTCGAGGTGCGATGTGTGTCAGCTAGTGAAGGCGGAGCATCAGGTTCCGGGCTGGTTGCTGAAGAGTCTTCCCATTCCAGATTGGAAGTGGGATATGATCACGATGGATTTCGTGGTAGGTTTGCCAGTGTCTCGGACTTTTGATGCTATTTGGGTCATTGTGGATCAGTTGACTAAGTCGACACATTTTCTGGCTCTCAAGAAGACTGATGGAGCAACGGTTTTGGCAAAGAAAATTGTAAAGGAGATAGTCAGGTTGCATGGGGTGCCAGCGAGTATTGTGTCTGATTGGGATCTTAAGTTCACTTGGGTGTTATGGAAGGCATTTCAGGCAGAGATGGGCACTAAGGTGCATATGAGTACAGCTTATCATCCACAGACAGATGGACAGTCAGAGAGGATGATCCAGACATTGGAGGATTTGCTGAGGATGAGTGTGTTGGATTGGGGTGGCCATTGGGTGGATTACCTGTGTTTGGTGGAGTTTGCCTATAACAACAGTTATCAGGCGAGTATTGGGATGGCACCTTATGAGGCTTTTTATGGGAAGTCGTGCCGTACACTGTTATGTTGGACTCAAGTGGGGGGGAGAGAAGCATATATGGTGCTAGTTTTGTTCAGGAGACCTCAGAGAAGATTTCGGGTTCTCAAGCTGAACATGAAGGAAGCCCATGATAGGCAGAGGAGTTATGCTGATAAGAAGTGGAGAGAAGTTGAGTTTCAGGTGGGAGACAGAGTGTACCTCAAGATGGCCATGTTGCGGGGTCAGAACAGGTCATTGACAGAGACTAAGTTGAGTCCGACGTATATGGGTCCGTTCAGAGTGATTGAGCGGGTGGGACCGGTAGCATATAGGCTGGAGTTTCCTGAGGTTATGCGTGCGTTTCACAAGGTTTTCCATTTGTCGATATTGCGGAAGTGTCTCCGCGAGGATGATCATTTGTTGGCTAAGATTCCTGAGGATCTTCAGCCTAACATGACATTAGAGGCGAGACCGGTGAGGGTTCTCGAGAGGAGGATCAAGGAACTTCGGAAGAAGAATATTCCTTTGATGAGAGTCCTGTGGGACTGTGATGGTGTTGAGGAGCAGACTTGGGAGCTTGAGTCGAGGATGAAGGGAAGGTTTAAGAAGTGGTATGAGAAGCAAGCCGCGAATTGAGCTTGTCTAGCCTGGTCCCATATGTAATTCGTGGCTGGAGCGGGAATGGAGTATTCCAGCCCATCTCACTTGTTTACTTGGCTGCTTGCGGTGGTTGGTTGTGCGACTTAGTAACAAGATGAGGTGGTGTTCGGGGTACAAAATTTCCGTGAGGCGGTGGTTTGAGGGAAAGTTTACGGAAATAGAAGTTCCTAAATATGGAAAGTTTCCAGAAGTGGAAAGTCAATGAAAATTTTTATGGGAGTTAGAATTTGGCCATTTTTAGCGGTTGTGAGCCTTGGAGTGGCTCGTGTGGCCTTTGTAGCGGACTTTAGGAGTCAGAGTGCCCGGTTGGGGCGGTCTTTTGAGACATTATGTGGCCTTTGTGGTGGCCTCTTTAGCCAGTTGTGTGGCCTTTGTGGCGGGCTGTTTAGCCAATGTGCCTGTTGAGGCGATCCTTCAGGATGTATGGTCTTTGTGATGGTCCTTCGGGACGAGTGGCCTTGGTGGCGGTCCTTTGGGATAAGTGGTCTTAGTGGCGGTCCTTCAGGACAAGTGGTCTTTGTGACGGTCCTTCGGGACGAGTAGCCTTGGTGGCGGTCCTGTTGAGGATATTTGTTTGGTCTTGGTGGCGGTCCAGTTTAGGACATTTGTTTGGCCTTGGTGGCTGTCCTATTTAGGACATTTGAGTGGCCTTGGTGGCGGTCCTGTTTAGGACATTTGTTGGCCTTTGTGGCGGCCCTTGTGGCGTGTATATGATCCTTTTATGGTCATGAGGTATTCCAGTGATGGGATATGTGGTTGGTAGGACATTGTGATGTTTTACTCGAGCAATGGGAAGGAAACCTGGGTAGGGATAGGACTCAGACGTGTTCAGAATTATTTGCTCGCGACTCTTGGGGAACTTCGGTTCTCCTAGTACTACCATATTCTGGGACTTTGTGGCTTGGGAGTATGGTTGGTATATCGACTTTGGATGACGATCCGGGGGCGCGCTGTAGGGTGGCAACCCGAGAGACAAATATTGGACTACCTTTTATTTATGGCATGCAGGCTTAGGCCTGATGAGGAGCCAATAGAAACTCAAGGTTGAGATCTCTGAGTAAAGGAAAGTCCAAAAGTCGAAGCAGATAATGCCTGGAGCGTGAGTCTATCGCCTAGAGGTGACCTTTTGTAGATCGGTCGGAGGAGTGCAGGCCGTGGAGACGGTTGCACGAGAGTCCTTGGCTGATGTGTTGTTCGAGATTCGAGAACGAATCTAAATTGGTGGGGGAGAATTGTAACATCCACAAACCAAAATCCCGGTTTAGGGGATGTATCGGTCGATGCCGTAGGTGCATCGGTCGATGCATGTCCGGTTCTGTGCGTTTTGACTTAAGTGAAACGCTGCGTTTTGGGCGAAGGGAAAAGAAAACCCTTATGTGGACTTTGGCCGCTTTTGAGAAAAACAAAAGAGAGAAAGAGTGTTCTTGGTGTTCTTGGTGATTTCTGTGAATTTGTGGCGTTTACTGGGGAGATCTGAGGCTTAGAACATTGTAGGAGCTTGCTAGGAATGTTTTCTTGCTTGTTTGAGGTTCAGAATCGTCTTGGCAAAGGTAAGTGCAGGACCATGGCTTATCTAAGCTAGAGATCTCTCTGATTTGCTTGTTTTGTGTTGTTAGGCCTATTAGAATGGTATTTGGGACAATTGGAAGCTTTCTTGTGGCTTGGGATTGTGTTTTGTGGTTACAGGAACGAAAATCTGGCGAGAAGCTTCGGGGAAAACGATGTTCGAAATGTGCATCGGTCGATGCACTTTGTGTGTCGGTCGATGCAAATGCGAGGGCGGCGCGTAAAACCTAGGGTTTTTGTGTTATGTCGAGCATGCATCAGTCGATGCAAAAGGAGTATTGGTCGATGCAAGTTCCACTTGCATCGGTCGATGCACACCTTGCGTCGGTCGATGCAATCCCCAACTGGTGTCGGTTGATGCATGTTGGTGTCGGTTGACGCAGAGTCCTGGTTTGTTCTTGTTGATTGTTGATTGTTGTTTGATGGTTAGAGATGTCTCTATTGCTTGTGTGTATAGATGGGAGAATTGCCTTACTGAGTGTTTATAAAATACTCATGCATTACAATTTGTGTTTGTGGTGCAGTTAAAGGCAAAGTCTGATCGTGGAATCTAGGCAATGAAGAGGAGGATGTTCTAGGGACTCGATTGGATGTTGTCTAACATTGTTAGGTTGCTAGAGTTGGGTCATTAGAAACAATGCTAGGTTGCGGGTTCGATGATTCTTATTGGTTGAGTTCTGGTTATTGTTTATGTTATAATTATTGGATATTTATTGAATATTGGTTTGTTATTTCCGCTGTTGATTGTGTTTGTGGTTAGGTGACTAGTGGATATAGGACCACTAGTTGTAGTCTATTTATTATTATTTTATTATTATTGTTTCAAAAGTTTTTTTGCATCCATCGTACATGTCACTACAATACCCTTTGTTGTTTCCATATGGTAAACAAGGTTATATTGAGAAAACCATTCCATATAGCTCAGAAGGATATACTACTAAGAGGTCACTCATTACAATGCGGGGTATTATGCATATCAAATACATATCAGGTTAACATCTCCATGAACAATAGTCCGTTCAGGCCGTCTTTACCACTAATATGTGGTTGATGCATATACTGCTATTGAAAAAGAACATATGAAATTTATCAGTTCAATCAGAAAAAGCTTAGAACTGATAAATACAATAATGTAAGTGATGCAATTGTAGAAGGGGATGCAGATTCAAAAAAATTAGGCAATAAAATAATTCTACCATCTTCCTTCACAAGGGGCCCGAGATACATGGTAGAAAATTATCGAGATGCAATGGCACTATGCAGATGGTATGGGAATCCATACATTTTTATTACAATAACTGCAAATCCAAAGTGGGAAGAAGTGATTGATCATATTAAAAAGGCTGGTAACGAAAATGCAATGACAGACGTGACATTGAATGTCGTGTATTTAAAATAAAATTAGAAGAACTTCTTAAGGATCTACAATATGGTGTTTTGACTTTGGTCCTATCGCAGCATGTACTATTATAATTTATACAAAATGTTATCAAAATTTTTATTTATTAGAAGTAATAGTGGATGATGGAGATGTCTCAGCAACTTTTGTTATATTTGATAAAGATCTAGAAAATATTACCGGAACAACTGCGGAAATTGTAAAGGCTATAAATTATATAGAATATTTTATTGTATGGACTAATATATTACGATTTGAATTTTTTTAATTAACTGTTATTCTGTTATTCACATAGATAAAAAGTAAGTTGGACAAACATGAGTTAGAAGACGCTCCCACATGTGTGCATTCTATTGTTGAAAATTTTTATTGATTTGAAATTCAAGTTACAAAATATGATTTTGATGCATCATATCAAACTTTTATAGTGTCAGAGATTATAGACCAAAAAAAGGTAAATAACATATATATTATAATGTGTTATGTTTGCTAAATACAATATATTATTTCACTTAACATATAAAAATAGTTTGTCTTTATGTGTTTACACAAGTTCAAATGATATCAATTGTAGAACCAAACGTGAAAACGTGAGGAACCTCAAGAACCAATTGCTGATGATCACATGAAGAAACAGGGAATTGAAGATTGAATTTGTTTTGAAATTTTCAAAAGTTTATGCATAACAATAGGTTTTTAAATAATTATTTTAATTTGGTTTTAATTCATTTTTATTATAAGTTTTATTTTTAATATATTAAATAAACATAAGTGATAAAAAATGGGATATCATGATTGTTTGGTTAATAATTATTTAAATATTATATTATCCACTAATTAACATTAAAAAATGATAATATATTATTCTAATTTAAAGCAATAGTATCAATATGTAATTTAAAAACAAACATACATAAAACAATGCGCAAATCACTAAAAACAAAAGAATAAACACCCCTAATAAACATACATAAATTTATCTTCTACAATTATATAAAATATATTATTTAGAAACTAAACAAAACTCATGCATCGGGTCCATATCTAGTAATTTTATAATTTATGTGTCAACAAAAAACGTAAACCAAACCATGATTTTTTTTTTTTTTTTTTGTTAAAGGGCCTTCTTATAGAATATAAAAAGTTTAGAGTTTACAAGGAATCAAACAAGAACCAGCAGCTTAACCGAAAAAGAAGGGAAGGAAGGGATAGTGAGCAAAACTCACTTTACAATAAGAGAAAAAAAAAAAACCAAGACAACTCAAAGACGCTTGCAAGAGATAGGGAAGTAGCCAATCAGTGTGAGGACCAGAAGACATTCAGAGCTTCACCGAGCTTTGTAGACTTATTACGCAAGGCTAAAGATTTATCTTTAACCACCATATAGACACGCCTTAAGATAACATTGTGCGAGAGGGTAATACCTTCATGATAGCGCCGGTTTCGCTCTTTCCATATTTCATAAATACAAGCTTGCCACACTTGAAGCAGGGCCAATGAGGTGATAGCAGAGGAAGAAGCTGTTGGAAGCCACAGGATAATTTGATCCCAAGTCAAAGGAGGTGGGAGAAGCTCCATCCTATTTAGTATAGCGGACCAAATGGCTGAGGAGTAAGCGCATTCAAAAAATAGATGATCTCTGGTCTCGTTTACCAAACCGCAAAGGAGACATAACGGTTCCACATCGAATCCCCATCTGATCATACGATCAAGAGTTGGGTTACGATTTAGGATGAACAACCAAGCAGCCAACGAGTGTTTTGGAACAGCTGCTTTCTGCCATACAAGGGGGAACCAAGGGACCTGCGGTTTAGTCAGACGCAAAGAGTTCCACATTTCCTGAGAGTGGTAAGATTTACATACCTTGCCTTCAATGATCCATTGAGGAGTGTCACTAACTGTGGAGTGAGGGATGGTGGTGATAAAGCTTAGTACTTGGAGGAAGGAATCTGATCTCGCTTGGGGGAGGATCCAATTTTCCCCAACCTTATAGTCAGAGACTAGAGAGGATACGGGAATCCCAATACGACTTGGAGCATCAGGACCGAGGAAATGGTGAAGAGATCCAAAAGGGGTCCAAGGATCCCACCAGAAAAAAGTGTCGTCTCCTCTTCCCAACTTGATATTGAGATACTTGATGGCTGTGGGGCGCATCTTGAGAAGTTTCCTGAAGAGCCAAGAGACTTGGGGGGATTTCTCATTTAAGGCCCAAAAAGATGCGGTAGAGAGATATCTTGATCGGACCCAAGCCACCCAGATTGATCCTGCTCTAAAATATATCATCCAAATAAGCTTTAAAGCACAAGTTTCATTCCAGGAGGACCATGAACGCAAACCTAATCCTCCTTCCTTTTTGGGGTACACCAGGTCAGACCAAGCAACTTTAGCACCAGAAGGCTTATCCAGACAACCATGCCACAAGAAAGAGCTGGACATACTGTTTATGCATTTGATAACTTTCTTAGGCAGAAAAAAGGCACTGGACCAAAACCCCACGATCCCAGCTATAACAGTCGAAATCAACTGTAATCTTCCTGCGATAGAGAGATGTCTGTGCTGCCAAGAATTCAGTCTTGCCCTTATCTTGGACAAAAGGGGGTCACAATCTTTTATTGAGAGCTTTCTGGAGCAAAGAGGGAGACCGAGATATCTTACAGGCAGTGCGGCTAATGGGATAGGGAATTTTGATCGCATACGGGAGAGGGTGTCTTCTCTGACGCCTGATGTAAACATAGAGGATTTCGAGATATTTACTGAGAGGCCGGAGTACTTTTCAAATTGAGAAAGCACTGTAAATACACCAGCTAGAGACTCCTCAGACCCATCTATAAAGATGAGTAAATCATCTGCGAAACATAAATGAGTGAGGTTCATATCTTCACATCCAGGATGATAATGGAAAATACCATCTTGAGCCGCTTGATTGAGCATAATCGAGAGTACGTTCATCATCAGAACAAAGAGAATTGGCGATAAGGGATCCCCTTGTCTAAGACCTGTCTTTCCCTTAAAGAAACCTGATGTGATACCATTAATACACATTGAGAAGGTGGGGGAACAAATACAGCTTTTGATCCATTTCAAATATTGATCTGGTATTCCGTAGGATGACAAAGCATGGATAACGAAGTCCCAGCGAACAGAGTCAAAAGCTTTTGAGATGTCCACTTTCAGAGTGATCCTTGGCGAAAGGGAAGACAAATGATACCCAGTCAGAACTTCAGAAGCCAGGAGGACATTCTCTATCAAGAGCCTATCCTTGATGAAAGCTGTCTGATTGGGTAAGATCACAGAGGGGAGAATTCGCTTTAGCCTATCTGATAGGATCCGAGATATAACCTTGTAGGAAGTGTTCATACAAGAGATTGGCCTAAAATCTTTCAGGTCCTCTGCTCCAGGTCTCTTGGATATCAGAACCAAAGCAGTTGCATTAACACAAGTCGGTAAGAATGAAGAGGCAAAAAACTCTTGCACTGATCGAGCAAATTCCTGACCAATGATTTGCCAAGACGCTCTATAGAACTCAACTGGAAATCCGTCAGGACCCGGTGTTTTATTCAGAGGCAGCGACATTAGAGCTTCCCTTATCTCGGTGATGGTAACCTCAGAGCAAAGTAAGGATGTGAGAGCAGGAGACAGAACAGAGGGGATGATCCTTTCTAAAAAACTTTGAAGAAAAGGACAGTAGCTTCCTCTAGGTTTGCATAAAATGGAAGAGAAATACCTCTCCGCCAGATTATGAACTTCCTCCCTTGATTCCGACCTGGTTCCATCAGACCTAAGAAGGTATTTAATAGCATTGGAGGCATTTCTGAACTTCATCATAGCATGAAAAAATCTTGTATTAGAGTCCCCCACCTCCATCCATTTGATCCTAGACCTTTGTCTGAAAAAGGATTCTTCCGCACTTCTCAAGGAAAGCCAATATTGTCTCGCAGATGACTCCTGATCTAGATTAAAAGAGGAAGGGTCATTTAGTGCCAAAACTTGGAGATGAGAGAGAACTTGGTCCGCTTCAGCAACTCTCTTCTCAATGTCACTAAACCGCTCCTTCATCAAAGTCTTTAAAGGCCTTTTCATCTGCTTTAGCTTGTGGCAAAAATCTGATAGATTTGCGGCAGGAGGGCCGAAAGATCTCCACGAATCTGCAAGTAAATCCACAAAGTTGGGCAATACTGTTAAGAGGTTAAAGAATTTGAACGACCGCGATCCAAAGGTGGGTGGAGGGGTCTTGATCCTGATGTGACAGGGAGTATGATCAGAGAATTGAGGAGGCTCAAAAGTGCAGTGGCTCGAAGGAAAAGATTGGATCCACTGGCCATTGACTAAAGCCCGATCAATCTTAGTAGCAACAGGATTCGAAGCTTGATGGTTGGACCATGTGAATTTTGGACCCTGAAAGGGGAGATCAAACAACCCAACCTCTGAAAGACAATCCCTAAATCTTCTCATTGCAGACGTAGAATGATAGGAGTGGATGGAGGATGATTCCTGAATAGTCAGGATCTCATTGAAATCACCCGCGACAAGCCATGGGCGAGACATCAGGTTGAAAGAGATACATGTGTCTTTGAGGGAAGTCCATAAGTGTCGCCTTTCTTCAATCGTGTTGAGCGCATAAACAGCAGTAAAGATAAACGGTAGCTCATCCTCCAACTGCACCTCACAAGTAGCTGACTGACTATCAGAGTAAAGATGGGTAATGATAGTAGGGGCCTTATATACAACCCAAATACGCCCTAAATCCGACTGCTGGTAATTTGCAAATACAGACCAATCTGGTCCCAAAACTGACAAAATTTGGTTCTTGTTTGATTCCTTAACGTGCGTCTCCAAAAGTGCACCAAAAGTAATACGCCGTGTTCTTATGCATTGAACTAGGGGTAGGTGCTTAGAAGAGTCATTAATACCACGCACGTTCCAAAAAAATGTATCCGTCATAAAAAATTAGTTAAGTTGGTGACCAGCCCCTGCTACCAGAGGAGTGCCACCGCCAGAAGACGAGGATCGACGAGCTGCAAACTTGCGTTTTTTCTTAGAACGCTTGGAAGACGGAGATGAGGATGATGAGCCGCTTCGATGAGTAGGGGAAGGAAAACCGACTGTAATAGCTTTTCCTGATTCTTCAACTGCCAGCCCTGAATCTTCCTGCAGGGTAGCAAACGGGTTTACAGTGACCAGTGCTAAGCTATTACAATCGCCGTTAGTTTTACGTCTTGCGGGAAGGGTGTTTGTGGCCGGTTGAAAAGTTTGGACTGTGTCCTGGGGTGAGTGTTGGCCCTGAACATCTGAGCTAGATGGATCCAACCCTGATGCAGTAGGAGCGTGTTGCAAACAAACATCCTTGATAACCTCTTTACCAACAACGCTCGAGAGAATTTGTGGTGTGGAAGCAACCTCATTCTTCTCCTTAGGGGGGTCAACCGTGGTCGATGGTGGAGGAGTTACCTGAGATTGTGTTCCTAAATTCCCCGGAGCAGGCTGAGCAGAGGACTGAGCAATGGGGGAATCTTTGGGTACTTTCTTATCTTTCTGAGCTTGAGGTTCACCTTCCCGTCTAGGAGGACTCAGATTGAATTTAGGACATAAGGAAGGCTTATGACCAAATTCCTTGCAAACAGAACATAGAGGTGGGAGCCACGGGTAAGAAACCAAAATCTCCACAATTTCTCCATCCTCTCTTTCCACTTCTATAGTTTTTGGGAGAGGAGCTTGAAGATTAGCAATAACTTTGATCTCTGCTGAAGAAACCGATGAGAACGGCTTCGCATCGATAATTTTACCAAGGGGGCGAGAAATAAAGCTCAACCCTTCATCGGTTAGCAGATCAAAAGGGACCTGGTTGAGTGTAGCCCAAACTGGAGCCTTTTGCAGTGAGGGAGGATCCAAACTAAAGGATGCCTTCCATTCAGTTACAAAGAAAGGGGAATCACCAACACGCCAGAGTTCATGTTGAAGAATTTTATTTCTTAGGGAGGCCGAGGGGATATGGAAAAGAAATGCATTCTTGGAGAGATTATGAATTTTCACTTTCCTATCCTTTCCCCAGAGATAGTTTAGAACTGCCCAAACTTTACCATAGGATGGAGCATTACCGTAGAAGATACCAACTATATAGTCTGAATGGAGACGAGCTCCTCGTTCGAAGACACCGTTTGGAACCTTAACACGTGGATTACCCTCACTCGAGACAGAGACTTCGACTACAGAGTTCGGGAACTTTGAAGCAGCTTTACATCGTGAAGCCCAGTTAAACTCCGAAGTTTTAGCAGAGGGAGAGTTCGAAATAGGAGGATTGTTGCCGGAAGAGCTTGTTTGAGAAAATTCGCCGGGAACTACCAACTTCCTCGATGGGGGATTAGGTAGATCCGGAAGACCAGTAGAAGTGTGAGATGGAGAGGAACCTAGGATACCCTGCTCAGAACGCGGGACCGAGGAGGGATTTTGAGCCACCATCCCCATTGACGAGAGAATTGGGAATTGAGGAGAACTCAGATCTGGAATTGCCATTTCCACATCGATCGGACCAGGAAGAGAATTTTGCTGGAGAGTAGAAAGCGGGAGAGAGAGGTCAGGAGGAACTGGAGGGATTTGCTCCGGGACACCGGCCATATGCCGAGGAGACAGACGACCGAGGAATCAAGAAAATAGGGTTTTTGAACAGTGTTTATCGCTCTCGAGGAGAGAACAGTGTTTCTTACCTATTAAAGCACAAGTTTCATTCCAGGAGGACCATGAACAAACCAAACCATGATATAATTTGATTCCCTATGGGGTATATTTTGTAGAACCTAAAATACCAACAAAGAAAACAAATTGGGAACCAACCAAAATACAATTATTTTCCACAATCCAAAAAATCCAAAACTCGAATAAACTGAACGGATTAACCAAAAAAGTTTTGTGTTGCTATCTTTATTCTTTAATCCCATTGACATCGTGTAAGAATATTCTAATTGATTCCTAATAAGTAATAACTACATTATAATTTCTAAGTTATATTTTTTCTCACGTAGATATATATATTTTTTTTCTTTTTCACGTAGATATACTTTATCAATGCCCTTAGTACATAGGGTCTATAATAAAATCAAATTTTTATAGAAAATAAAATCATATTCAAGTAGGAAACAAAATTTTAACAAATTCCCAAAGTCTCTACATATACACGCACAAGTCTTACACAATTTCAATACAACAAAGACTAATCGTTCTAGTACATCTCGATCAAGGAGAGAATCAAAATCACTAATCATGATGAAGAACACAATCATGGCTTTGTTAATTGTGGCATTGTCACTAATTGTGTTAATTCGTGCTTCATCTCTTTACGAGGTTGGAGACTCCAACGGATGGACAACAATGGTGAATCTTGATTATTACAAGACATGGTCTTCTTCAAAAAAAATCTACGTCGGTGATATTCTCCTCTTTCAATACAACGAGACTCTCCACAATGTGATGGAAGTGAGTTCCCAGGATTTCGAGTTGTGCAATCCTAAATCCCCTCTGACCATATACCAGTCACAGAATGAAGCAGTTTACCTTAACCGAACCGGTCACTACTACTTCATATGTGGTGTGCCTGGTCATTGCGAATCTGGTCAGAAGCTTGACGTCCTAGTCGTGGATCCTATTAATGAATCAAACAGTCCATCTTCTTCTAATCCTAAACCTAATCCTAGTTCTAAGCCTTCAGAGGATCCTCTTGAGGTTCTTCCAGTAGATGATGCAACGATCGCAACATTTCCTTACAATGCGGCATCAGATCCTTGTGGGTGGAATGGTTTAAGCATGCTCTTCTTATTTCTCCTATAAACCCTAGTTTTTCTTTGAGGGTTTTTTTCTTTTTAGTTTTAATTTTTGTTTTTAATGGTTGATAGTTCCATCTACTTAAATGTTTACTATATTTTTTTAAAAAAAATTTATCTTCTATTAATCTGGTACCGGATAACTGTATATGAACTTTTAAAATTATAAAACAAAATTTGATGGTTAAAATTTGTGGTATGTTTGCGGAAAAATGTCAAAGAAAATAAGGCACTTAAAATAATGACAAAATATACTTTACTTTTCAATTTCCATTCATATTTACTTTCTCTTTAACTAATGTGCCAAAAATAATTTGTTTGATCGACGCTAACTGTGTTAGTGATTATTGTAAGTTCTATTCACATGCCCACAGAAACCTAAATTTATAACTCCAACTATTGATCCCTTAAAATTTTGTAGGTCAAGAATTGTTTTATGGTTCTGAATCAGATATACATATTCCAGGTGTTATATTTCAGATTCAGATTCACTTGTGTTTTCTAATATAGAAATGGGTTGAAAATTTTGTGTTTTCTAATATAGAAAGGTGTTATAAACTCATGGTAAGTATTATAAAAAATATGATTTAGAAAAGTGTATTGGGATATTGAAAATCAGAAATCAAACCGAGAGATAGATGGACGAGATGATTACCCAAGAATATGTAAATTATGAAGATCGAGAAGAATATAGAAGATATAGTTTAGAAATATTTACATTTATCTATATATATTATTTACTCTTACATTATTTTAGTTTAAGAAATGTGTATATAAAAGAATATAAGTTGTAACAATATATAGAATCTGATACAATTATTCCTCTAACACATTATTTTTACTCTCATCAATTTATCATGGTTTCAGAGCATTGATCATATTCGTATGAGTTAGGGTTTTGTTTGCTTCCACTTCTATGATGTTCTATCTATTTTTCATCGTTTCTTTTTGAAATTTTTTTTTATAAATTCTTTGACCTATTGTTGCTTACTTCTTATGCAAGCTTCACTCTTTTGATTTTATTCTTATTTTTCGTTAAGACACCGAGCATATTGGGTTGGTTGTATCATTTTCCAAGAAAAGATAAAAACAAAAAACAAAAGACAAAAGACAAAAAAAAAAACAAAAAGAAGAGAGACGTTTGTTATCTCTATGAACGTGAGCTTGTTATCGAACACGTACTGTGGTGTTCGGCTGTGTTGGCTAAGTAAAAAAAAAAAAAAGAGAACGGTGTTTGTCTCTTGTATAAGAGATTTGGGCATAATAGCATGTGCTTTTGCTACTCTACCTATGTTCATGTGGTTTCTTTGTTTTTACTACGAAAAAGTTGGAGCAACGACGATGACTTCGACGGATACGATGTTGATCCGGCAATGATGAATTCGAGTTCGACCATGACTACACAAGTTTCTTTATGAACAAGAAGTTCGAAAAAACGATCTAAACTTGTGATTTTAAATTGATGGAGATATACAACTACGAAAGATGTATTTTCCAATAATTTAACCCGACGATCGGATATAAACGTCGATGACCTAAAAGCTGGGTATTGTAGCCGTTTTGACCCTACGACCGGGTATAAACGTCGATGATGACCCTACTACCGGGTATAAATGTCAATGATAACCCGACGGCTGGATATAAAGCCGTTATTTTGGAGACTTGTCCAATCTCACCCATGTTACCACATATGAGCTTGTCGATGTGTATTGGGATATTGAGAACCAGATATCAAACCGAAAGATAGACCGTCGAGCTGATTTCCCAAGAATATGTAAATTATGAAGATCGAGAAGAATCTAGAAGATATAGTTTAGAAATATTTACATTTTGCATTATCTTAGTTTAGGAAATCTCTTGTGTATATAAAAGAACATAAGTTGTAACATTATGATCATGAGTCTAATATAATTCTTCCTCTAACACATTCTATGTTTTTACTCTCATTAATTTATCACAGTATCAGAGCCAAAGGAATAGAAATAGGAATAGGAAGCAAACAAAACTCTAACCCATAGAAATATGATCAATGCTCTGATACCATGATAGTTTTATGAGAGTAAGAACACATAATGTGTTAGAGGAAAAATTGTATTATACTCTCATGATCATATTGTTTAAACTTTTGTTCTTTCATAATTTACATATTCTTGCACAATCATCTCGATCGTCGATCTCTCGGTTTGATCTCCATTCTCAATATCCCAAAAAAAAAGAAATCATAATTTGAGTAAGAAACCAATTTATGTCTGTAAAGCTTTTACTTTACCTTACCTTTCATCCTTAATATCTCTTGGGCCTATAAGACCAAGTGACCAACCTTGAATTACCTTGTTTTTAATACCTCTGGATCAAGGAAAGAATCAGCATCAAGCATGAGAAGACAATCATCATGGGTTAGTTAATTTATATTAGAGTGATGAAAGTTTAGGGCTGAAGAATATTGTATTGACTCTCATAAATATGATTGATTGTGCATATGCATATAACATGAACGTATTTTAATAGATCTTGCAATTCGTGTGTTAGTAACTTAATAATTTATATGTACATTAGCTACAAATCTTAGCTCATCTCCACAATGTGATGGAAGTAAGGTTTCCAAGAAGAAAGACGAATGTGCTAGTCGTGCAACCCTAGTTCCGCTTTGGCAACGTACCCATCCGAGTATGAAACGGCTTGCCTAAACCGAACTGGACAGTACTACTTCATGCGGTTTACCTGATCTTTGCAAATCGGGTCAAAAGCTTGAGTATTTTGTCATGCTTTAATTCAGGAAGCACCTTCACCAAAAGTTGAAGCTTCTTCTTCTTATTCATCTAATCCAAATCCTTCTCACATGGTTCCATCCCCTTGTCATCAAACTGCTGCCACATTTCAACCGCATCAAACTGCACCGACTTAATTATCTTCATCTATGCAGACAGGCCCGGCCCATGACACAATCAAGTGAAACTATGGATTAGGGCATCAAAATATAGAGGCATATTTTTGAATTCTTTTTTTTTTGTCAATTTTAAGTGATGCGACGCGAGGTTTTAAGAAAGTTTTTTGTTTGGTAAAACTTTTAGCTTTTTAAATAAAAATCCTAAACAACTTTAATCGAAAACTTCTTTGAAGCAACAAAATCAAAGGGTTTCAACTTTCTACAATATCAAGATATGTACCTTGAATTGAATGCTGGATTTTGATTAAAAAATTTCTAGATTTAGTTTTAGTGTTTAGTATGGTTATATATTATTATTTATGAGGTTGCAAAAAAAAAATTTATAAGGCATATAATTTTAGTTTTTGCGTTGGGCATTAAAAAATTCTTGGACCCGCACTGTGCGCAGATGCATTTCTCAGTTCGTTGATCACTTTTATGGCGGTGTGTCGTCGATGATGTGGTTATAACAATTGATTTCATTATTATTATTATTTTTCAGTTTAATGTTAAACTGATTTCATTAGTTTTCTTGCCAATTGGGTTTGGGATCTGCAGCCCATATAAATTTTAGCCCGTGACCCATTTCAACATCAAATCAGATTTTTTTTTTCTCTCTTTCCCGAAACGACGTCGTTTGATATATATACATTTAACATTTTTTTGACATTATTTTCGGCGACGACGTCGGAGATTCTAGCGAACCACGAAAAAAAGAACCCTTTTCCGATTCACCTTAAACCTCTTTCTCTAATCCCTCTCGTTCTGTGTTAGGTATAGTTTCTTCCTCAAATTTTCTCACTGCAAGTTTCAATATTTTATTTCTAATTGCATAGAAACCTCAAACTTGTTTGAACTAATGTTGTGCAGATTCTAACTTCTTTGTTGTCAATTTTGGATATTTTGCTAATTAGTTAACACCTCTTTTTGAAACTAGGAGGTTCTGGGTTTATCGAAATCGAGGGTTTTTGTTGAAGTTATAAAAATTCCGATGGCGAATTCTCAAATGGGACCTGGTGCTCCCATTACTCTACAAGAGTTGTACCCTTCTTCCCCGTTTTACAAGGAAGCTGTTTCACTCAGAGTTACAGGAATGTAAGTTTCTGCTTTCTCTGATTTCCAAAAAAAAGTCATAAACTTGAGAGAGATTGTACCAATGTAATAATGAGAATGATGTTGCAGGTTGAGAGGATACTCAGTGGAAACAGCTATAGGTGTTATTGAAGATGCAGGGATAAGTCTTAAAATCAATACTCAAAACCTAAGAGATGTTAGTTTCAGGGTTGGTTCAATTTACCAGTTCATTGGAGAGCTACAAATTCAACAATCCAATAATGAGGTTAGTTTATTATTATTATTATTTTATTTTATTTTGTCGCCTTGAGGTTAGTTGTTTTAGAGAGTGTTTTTCTATTAGATTAGGATAAAACGATTCTCTTTTCATATTTGTGTGTTTGCTGGTAAGCCAAAAGGTGAACAAGATTTGGTTTTCGGGAGGTCAGTTTTACCAATTGGCAAATCTTTAAGTTATGAACTCTGTTAAAGAACCTTTGCTTTTGTAGATAGTTTTAACCTTTCTTTTATGCAAATTAAAAGGTCCATTAGTTGTCTTCACTCAGAAATGATTTTTGGTAGTAGGATGTTAAATTTTCGAATATTACTAGTATTGTAAAGCCTTACGAGTGTATATCTAACGTCCATGAAACATGTTGTTTCCCGAGAAGATGTAGTTTCAGCTTCTCAGTTAGACAAGTATACTATGAATATTCATGATCATGAGCATCAGTAAGACTATGAGAGGTCGGATTTAGAATCGATATTTCCTTTCTCTTCTTTAAAATCGGGAAAGTTGTAGTCTTCTATGGAGTTTTAGTTAGCAGTAGACACTAGTACCATTTCAGGCTGAACTTTGTGTTTCAAACTGATAATATTGTCGTTGATAGCTGCTGACCAGTCTGAAAACTGATTTATATACCATTTCGTTAGGCGATCTTGCAGGCTCGAACAGGAAGAAATGTGGATGGAATCGATATGAACCTCTACCGTAAGACAATCGAACTCCTAAGACAATTTCTAAAAGAAGGCAACAACAGCAATATGGTTGAATGAGGCTAACTATCAGTTGCCATCCAAGTAACATAACCCACCCCCGATAACATATTTTGTTCCATTCTTACCTTTTTGTTCACTTGTAGATGAACCTTAGAATTGGTGGATTTGTTTTGGTCAGTTGGTTAATATGAGCAATGTTCTCAAAAGAATGTGTTTGAATTTGGTTAGCCAGTACAGAATCCGGTTTCTTTAGTGAATTAGCTCTAGTAATCCTTTAGTGTTTTTTTTCTCAACTCAAGAACAATTTAGTTTCGTATGAATATGACGCATATTCAAATCTTTATTATAGCATGTATATATTGTACTAATGTTATATCAATCCTGACTACCGAAGTATGATTTCTCATCACTAGATTCATAACTAAATAATAAATCCCCTACTGTCTTAGTTGGACATGAGCTTCGGCGGCTAGAGATGTTGGCAAAGTCATCTAGTGGTAATAAAACTATAGAGTCAATTAGATTGTAAGCAATGTTAATGATTAGAGACTTCGAGTCAATTAATAAACCTTAAACAAAGAAGCTTGATCTTTTGGTGTGAAACGGACTCAATGTTTGGTGTAGAACCTTATCAACTAAATCAACACCCCAAAATTTGACCCAAATTTAGCATTCCAAACTCATTAAACCAACCACCTCTTGTCTTGTAGCCACTAGGTCGTTAACTGCATTTGCTGATTAATCCAACAGTTTCATTATTTGGAGGTTTGTGATCACGTAGATGGTCTTTATTGGCGGCCACAGAGGGGTTGTTTTGCTTTTTCAAGTTGTGCTTGCTCCTATAGTTGTTTACTTTCCTTGCACATTTAGAAAGAAAATCAAATGAAATTGATGCACTCAAGAAGCTTTGAAAGTTGTACTCGTAAAGTTAATATATGTTATAGTGTGGTGATCTAAACTCATTAGAAACTTACTCGGATTGGTACAAAAACCTAATTAATTACACAACATACTTGTTCCCCTAACGTTTAAGCACATAAACAACACACTAACATGGACAACAACCATGGAAAAGAACCCATGGATTCCTCCCAATCCATCCTACACATCCCAATCCCACATCAATTATCCCAATCCCTAGATAGGCTCAAAATCACCTACTTACTTCGGATTAGTGACGAAATCTGGCAAAGAAGCAACACCACACCACCAGCGGTGCTTCCCTCTCCTCCTACACATGCCACTCCTTTCTCCTTCCTTCCAAGAGAGACCAACACAACTCTCTCTTCTCCTTCTATAGGGAATGAAACGGTTTGGAAGGGAACCCCAAACCGAAGAGGCGTCATCCTTTTAATAGGAAGACTTTAAGGTTCCTCCAAAGCCACACTAAACTGGAGAAATAAATTAAACTAAACTGATCAAAACCTTAAACATTGATGATGTTGATTGACACCTCCTTGATGTCGCTCGACACCAAACACACAACTTGTTTCCGGATTACGGACATTACATAATGTCATGTCACAATGATTCAAACCAATGTTTTGATAACTGGACTGGATCGGCCGGTCAGACCGGTTTAACCGCAAACTGACTGACAGTCCGGTCGGAGTTATCTTTAAAACCGAACTGATAAAAAATTGGATAAAACCAAAGAAAAACGCAAAAAACTCGTAAACCGGCGGTTGAACCGGCGGGTTGGGTCAAAATTAGAAAACTTCGTTTCATATTTCTGACATGGGTCCAGGCGAATTTAAGCGAGATTTGGTCATTTTATAGAAGGAATCACTTAATTGTTCTCCCTAAACACTCGATGTGGGACAATTGATTAAGAGTGGCTCTTTTTTTTCATTGCTAGTTGTGTTTTTTTTTTTTTTTTTTTTTTTCTTTTCGCTCAACATTAACTCTTTTATTACCAGGATAATACATCCAAATCAAAGAAACTTAATATTCCCCTCCAAAGAATTGGATGAAATGCAATTAGTCGATCTAGTATCATCCTGAATCACTAGCGGATCCAACACTACCTAACCGAAAAACATTGCATTTTTCTACGACAACGAGATAGATAAGACACCACGACTCGGTGTGAAATCATCTCTTAAACCTCCTAAATAAACTCTATGACACAAGAACAATTACTAACACAAGAAATCCAAATCCTATACTGACGTACAATTCAAATCCAAGCTAATACAACCTAATGATCTGCAATTAGAGCTTGTTCCAATAGAATCAACACCCAGAGGCGCAACATCAGAAAAACTGGGTATCTCCGGCTTTTATTGTTCCGATCCTAAACCAAAAACAGACAATACGTCCGACTGAACCAACTAAGAGACGCGAAGCAAAACTAGCAAGAGCAAAGGCTTCTCCGAACTAATCTCGCAAATCCAGAATGCTATCAACTAAATATAAGAAATTGGAACACAAATTAGCATAGGTTCACCTCATGGTGCATTTCCGGAATGACCGCGTCGCATCTGCTTCGTTTTCTCGCTTCTTAGCCAGAGACTGAAACCAGAAATTGAGAAAGCTTCAAGAACGCCCGCTTCAAGGATGTCCTCAAATCTCGGCCACCGACGCACACATGATCCTTCCCAATAACCGGTAGACTCTAAAACCCAATCTCAACCGTTAATCTCCGGGCAAGAGGATCTCCGACAAAGAGGTTGGGTGTAGCTGGAGAGCGCAACCCAAGTCGTGGATCCAAACCATGAAGCTACAAAGAAGGCCGCCCGGAGCAGCTTTCAACCACCGCCATCAGCCGCCGGAGAGGAGACGAGCCGAGATCTCACTCCGTAGCGTCAGCCACCACACCATCACGACGCAACAGTTGAGCCACTCCTCAGTACAGCAAAAGAGGAAGAGATCGAGTCACCCTAATACTACAACTAGAGAATGAAAGGAGAGCCATCTCACACCACCGGCGAAGTTCGGACGGCGGAGAGGCAAACAAGACTTAGTCGGCGGCGGCTGGAAACTAGGGTTTTCTCGAGAGAGAGTTCTCAATCTTTTTTCCTAGTTTCTCCATTGCTCGTTGTGTTTGAGTTTGTTTTTGTTTATTTTATGTTTTTTCTTTTGCATTTTTTTTCCGTGGAGGATTTTATTACTTTTATAACATTCTACACACATTTTTATCCAATTATCACTTGAGTTTTAATTTTTAGTTGCTTAGTGTTTGATTATGCGTGTTGGTCATATAATAATAAAATTATGTATATATATTGTATTTGTAAAATAAACTAAACTATAAATTAATTGACCCATGGTTGAGCCGGTCCGACCGGTTGATTCAAACTTGTTTTTGTAGTTTCTTAAAATCTATATTATATAGCGTATTATAGCATAGTGATTTTACCTTTAACGAAAAAGTTAATGATTTTAAAGAATATATGTAATTTCAGTTTCTTTTTTTTTTTTTTGTATCAATTTTGAAATCAGCTAAAATTTATACCATATATCTAAATATAAACAAAATTGTCTAATATTACATTATGAAATTTTAATTGAGATATTGATTGATCATAATGATAATATATCCAACAAATTGTCTTTGACCATATATACACTCTCAAATGTCAAATTATAAGTTCTCATTATGATCATTAAATGTAAATATTTACATTTACATTTACATTGATCAATAATATTTGCAGTTTCGTTATTTAACAACAACGTTTTGGCTTCAGGTAAGTTTTATTTGGTTATTTTAAAAATTAGCAGTGATATATATATATATGCATTAAAAAGTTTCCTTAAAATTATATTATTTGGACATGTTATATAAAAGAGTTACACCTGTTTTATATTAATTAAGTTCAATATATATGTGGACTTGTATAGATGCAGGGATCAAGAATTTCTCAGTTGACCATTGTGATACTCGATGTTACGGAGCGGGTGAATGCATGAACTACTGTATTAAAGCTGGATTTATAAGTGGACAATGTGGTTCTCTTTGTATTCCATGTCCTGTCAAATGTTGTTGCCAAAAGTAGTAAAAATTACTCATATATCCTCTCTTTCAAGATTGACGATTCTAGTTTTGCATTTATTATCTTTAGGTTATTGGACTTGTATCTTGTTTTACATATAAATGCAATGAAATAAAATAAAAACAGTTTATAATAAATAATTTCTTCTTGAAATCTGTATATTACTATATAACATATTCTCTTATAAAAGAAAACATACTCTTAAATCATACGTAAATAGCATAAGAATATCCATCTATCCAAACTCTTTTTATAACCTCTCATTAGAAATAAGTAAATCAGTATTATAGATTTTTTAGTAAAAGTTACAATTTACTACTATATAGCTAAAAAAATATTAATTTAAAAATTATGTATTGGTTGATAATTTTAAGTAAACAGTGACATGAGAGTTTATGATTTCGGATACCATAACTAATTTTCGTATCAATTTTATCTAAGTATGTATAAAAACAAGTAAGATTAATGTAGAACCAAGGATTAGGATTCACACAAGGAATTTGTTTTAAGGGGAGAACAAAATCACTTAACAATCTCTCTCAAAAACTCAATCAAAACTAGAATCAAAGAGAAAACCGAAATCTCTTGAAAAACAAGTTAGGTTTCTTCTCAAGAGCAATTTTAGAACTAGATTTTTGCTATTAATTTTTGTATCAAAATGCTCAAGAGCAACCCACTGTGCTCCAAGTTTTCCTGCATTTTTCCCCTTAGTATTTTCGAAAACCTTTCGCAAAACAAGGTCGCCCTCGTGAAATTGTATTTGAGCACAGTGACTGCTCCGTGAAAATACTAATAAGCAAAATGCAATGAAAATACTAAGGCGCCGCCATGTTGACCATCTAGAAGACATTGATCATATGTTTTGCGAGAACAGTCGTGTAGAAGGAGCTTGCTCTTATCTTGAGAAGATGGTCGCTAGGGATGCGGACGTTCCAATGGAAAAGCTAAAGGAGTTACAGAAAGAATCCCAATGTTGGCAAACGAAAATCGGCGAGTTGAAAGTTGAGGAGCCATCAGATGCCGACCTTGCGACTTTTTTGGAGTAAGCAATTGATGCCTTGTGGAGTGGCATGGACAAAATTCAAAGTTAGGAATCTTGTGTAGCAGTTCATTGGTTTTGTTCGGACGATCTACTGAGTGTAGCTTGTATGCTCTGTAATTGTCGCTTGTTGTTTTGTTTTTCAATCCCGTAAACCTATGTAATGCTGAACTCCAAGAAATGCATTTGAATGTGAATATATTTTGCCACTAGATTTTGCGATAATGTATCAATTTTTGTTTTTGATTAAGTGTACTCTTGCGAGCGTAACATTTGTTTTTATTATTTTTTCTTTAACATAGCTTCGCCTTGTGAAAAGCTGCCTACGTACCTTTGGACAGGGATCAAACCATCCATAGTTCATGTTACAAAGGGAGAATTAGTTCGGACTCCTGAATTGTTTTTTTATAATGAATTCCTTACCTAGTAGTAATATCGTTTGAGATGGGATACATTCCACGAGTTTGGAATTTGCCTACACTCCATTGTCATAAGTTCGTAAACGTCGGGATGAACTGTTTTAGAGATGAGGTAAAGTCCTTCCCATTGTGCTCCATGTTTTCCTGCATTTTCCTCCTAAGTATTTTTGAAAACCTTTCACAAAACAATATTTCCCTCGTAAAATCGTCTTTCCAGAATTGTCTTGTTATAATATCAAGATGCCACGTTCTGATAGTTCTAGATATGGATCAGGACTTGGTCGCGAAGTTCTTCAGATAGATTAATGTTGTCGAGTATAATCTCAGTATTTAGGTTGGGATTGTCAATCATCATAGTTCGTCGAAGTGTCAGATCACCTACCTCTAATGGGGCCATCACCTCAATCCCATAAGCCAAGGAGAAAGGCGATTATCCGGTAGCTCTCCTTGGAGTTGTTTGATAGAACCATAACACACCATCAAGATGGTCGGTCAGCTACCCTTTCTCTTTTCGAGGCGTTTCTTCAATCCATCGATAATTGTTTTATTGGTGGCCTCCACTTGACCATTGCCTTGAGGGTATCAGGGAATCGACGTGCTTAATCGAATTTGCCACTTACTAAGAAATTGTTTCGCGATCAGTGAAGTTAACCGTGAGCCGTTATCAGTTATGATCTTGTAAGGCAGTACATGGCGAAAGATGATGTTTTTCCAAAGGAAGCCGGTCACATGTAACGACTGGACCTTGTGGAAAGATTCAGCCTCGACCCACTTGCTGAACAAGTCAGTTAGGACCAAGAATCATTTTGATCTGGATGGCGGTAATGACCCTACGATATCCATGGCCCAACGCGTAAATGAATATGGGGTGTAACTGTGTTCAAAAATTCATGCAGAATATTCTTCACAGGCCCATGTCATTGATACACTTCATATTTCGTAGCGAACGCTTCGCCAATAATGACCATCCTTCTTAATTTTGAGTGCCATAGCCCGGCCTCCAAAATGGTTGCCACCTTCTCCTTCATGTACTTCCATCATTATCCAGTTTGCTTCCTCTTGATCTGCAAAGGTTAGGAGGGCCCCGATTGAACTTCGGCGAAAAAGGTTGCCATCAAGAAGGCAACGAGCCTTCTATCTATGAGCTTTCCAACGATCTGTTGGGACTTTGCCATTGCTGATGTATAGTTTTATTTCTTTTTGTCAATCAACTGGTTGTATAGTTATGTCGACTGGATCAGCCAGCCCACCGTCGATCTCAATTGGTGTTGGAGCATCGTTGATAACAGAGACAAGGTTTAATAAGTCAATGCTAGGAGACTCGATACTTTCGATTGGGATGGTCCTCCTGAGTTTGGTTTAACTCGTTTTGAAGGCCATAAGAGTGTCGATGGAGGCATTATCTCATTGTTTGATGCTTTTAAGCCAAGTTTCCGCGACTGTTCAAGGATCTCGTCAGTCGAGGATTGAAGTATTAGTCCTACGCCAGATCCCTGTTGATACAAGGATCCATCAACGTAGAGTACCCAATTTTCCTCCATTGGTACGCTCTCCGGAAGTTCTGAAGAGAGCATAGTGATAAAATCTGCCAAGACTTGCGATTTGAGACTAAGTCAAGAACGATATTCAATATCGTATTCATTCAGTTTGATCCCCCACTTTGCCATTGTCCGGACTGGAGCGGGCTATGCATAACAGTTTGAAGTGGCTGATCGGTGTACATAACGACATAATGCAATTGGAAATATTGTCATAGTTTTCTTGCGACAAAGACAATGGCCAAGGCCAGTTTTTCCAAAGTCGGGTACTTGGTTTAGGCGTCGTTAAGAGCCTTGCTGGTGTATAAAATTGTATTTTTATCTTCGCGATCATTTCTGACCAACTTGAAACCAAAATGATTGACCTTGTTCCGGTGAAGGAGCTGATAAAACGGATATAATGTCTCACCGTCCTCCGGTTTAATATCCCCCGTCTTCCAGTTTATCCAGCACGAGATAGTTGGTTAGGTAAACCTTAAGATTCTGAAAGGCGGCCTCGTACTCTTCATCCCAGTGAAAATCCTTGTTCCCGCAAAGGTGCTGATAAAACGGAAGACATTTATCGGTCGATCGGGCGATGATCGGTTCAAAGCTGCGATCCAACCTGTTAGGTGTTGCACCTTATGTTTGCTGGTTAGAGATGAAAGCTCCTATACAGATGTTATTTGTTTTGGATGAGCCTCGATCCCACGCTCAGTCACGATATATCCCAGGAATTCTTCCAAGGTTTAACCACAACCAGGTTCGCCAGCCAGTCCGGATATTTCACCTCCATTATAAAATCTGCCTTAAGGAGTCGTTCCACTTCGTCATGTAATGCTTTGGCCTGATCTACCCCTAATCGTTATCGTTTTTGTCGAATTGGTTTGAAGATTTGGTCTTCAGGAAAGCTATCAGCTCATCTCTAATGTTGTTGTGCGAGAAGGATCTCTATCATTGATATTAGCTTGAATGATCTGACCGCTCGAAGATTTTATCAAGTCATGTCATGGTCGATGGAGAAACAACATGCGTTCTTTACTCTGTAATTTTTGTGCTTCATCATGTCGTAGTTGCTTCTTCTCGATAGCACTATAGGTCCGTGCCATCTTTTGGTCACTGTAGAAGATGTAGATTCCAGTGGTACTTGGAAACTTGATGCAAATGTGACATGTTGATGGAATTTCTCTCATGGCGTATATCCATGGAGATGCGAGGATCACATTATAAATCAGAGGCACATCAATTACTGTAAACTTAGTTTTTGTCGTGACTCTGCCAGCACGGACTTGTAATTTAACGTCGCTCATTGATAGCTTCTCCATCCCATCATATCCAGTCAAGGTACAAGATTCAGGTTTGATTTGTTGCGCCAAGATTCCCGTGCAGAAGAAAATCATGTTCACTGTGCTTCCAGTGTCGGTTAGGACTCTCTTGACATCGAAGTCGCCCATCGTGACCTCAACGACCAGAGAATCATTGTGCAGATGTTGTATCCCCTTAGCATCTTCTGTCATAAAGACGATAGGATCATTGTTGAGCGGTTGATCTTCTAGGAGAGTTTGTACACTGTAGACCTGCCCTGCCCTCTTCTTAAGGGCCCGAATGAATCGTTACAGTCATCAAGTCTGCTTATTATCATAGTAATTCTTCCTCGCGATGGTGAATTAGCTCTCTCAGGTCGTTATCCCCTTAGTTGCTACGGGGGACATGGGAGATCCTCCTACTGAACTTGGTTCTCTTCATTTCTTTGTCGAGGTAAGCTATGTTTACCCTACTCTTAATTGTTCCCGTGACTATCTTGATCACAGAAATCGTTATTATGATACTCGCGATCATTGCTTTATGGTCTTCTTTTGCCATTAGGTCGCCTAGGGTGATTGCTATCATACCGCTTACCACCACGAGAACCTCTCGGTTGGAAGACGACTTCCAATTCACCAGACTTGTATTTGTCGAGCAAGATGTTCGACAGATATTTACATTCAGCATTCGAATGTCCTGAGAAGCGATGGAAATCATAGTACAGATCTTTCGAATTGGGAGCCACCTTCTCTGCCCATCCACTTTGGACCGCACCCCACTTGGTATCTCTTGGGTCTTAGTGTATGCATGGTTCATGGTAATCATCCCGACCTTTTACTTCTCCGCAATTGGTCATACATGAGCATACTTGGCAGCTAGTCTGGCATCCTCTTCTTCACCGGTAGCGTATCTGGAGGCCCGATGCAACACATCATCAAGAACTTTAGGCTCGTGAATAGATAGGTTCGTGAACTTTAGGCTCGTGAACTTTAGACTCATACATGAATCCTTTACGGATGCAGCAATCACAGCGTCCTCCAAAACGACAACCTTGGAAAGCATCTCCTTGAACCTGGTCAAGTATTAGTGTAATAATTTGTCGGCTTCCTGGTTCATCTCCCACAGGTCGGCACTAGAGGCTCCCGGCTGGATGAAGATCCGATAATGTCGAAGAAAAGTCGTTGAAAGTTGGGAAAAGTTATCAATAGAGTTGGTGTTGAGTTTTGAAAACCAAATTAGCGTGTTGCCGAAAAATCTTTCAACCAACAGCTGGCAGTATCCGATGTCCTTTTGCTCGTCAGAGAAGTGAGCCTTGGCTATGACGGCCATAGACGTGCAAGATTTTTGCTCTCTTGATTCGCTCGGTGAGAGGTGTTTGTTGTGTTTCTTCAAATATTCGGTCGAACTCAGGGGCAAGCTTACAGCTTGATGAACTTGAAAGCCAATATCCCAAAGTTTCAATTAAATATTCTCGACTTCATGGCTACGACCTGCGGTTGTTGCGACGGTTGGATGACTAGCAGGGGTTTCGAACACATGCTGGTATTTTCCCAGAGAGGGATGATCTCCTGAGGTTAGCTGTGGTGGAAGGAACCCACCAACATTGTTTGGAAGAGTGTCAATGAACTCAAAATGGTGTGTGAGGTCGCCCAGGTCAGAGCGGCCCAGAGGTAGGGTTTATGTGCCGAGGTGGCAGAGGAGTACGGCGTGCGACTTCATTTAATCGGTGGTTTGTATCAAAGATCATCTGGAGGAGATCTTTGGTCATTGTCCCAAAGACTAGCTAGAGTTTGCTCAATGGAACTAGAGGTCTCGGCTGTGCGACTGCGGTGACAGGCGGTGGTGCGCTACCAGGTTACTCTTCATATTGACATATGTCCACATGTTCTGTTTCAGTTGGGCTGGCTTCCGTCATATCCGCCAAAATACAGGGAGAAAATTGATCTCTGCTATGGTTTGTTGTTGAAATAACGCTTCCATCGGCCAACCCACCATGAGAGTTAGGGTTTCTGGAGTTTCCAGTGGTTGGGCACTCTTGCTGAACGAGAGCTGCGTTAATGGCTCCATCGGTAGGTGGAAGACACATTGTTGCAATGATGCAAAGTTGAAAAAGCTTGTGTTTAAGAGAGAAGTTTTCTTAGAACACGTCCCCACATGCGGTGCCAATTGTATCAAGGATTTACATAATTAACTTGTTTTAAGGGGAAAACAAATTCACTTAACAATCTATATATACATTTTTAGAGACAATTATAAAAAAAATCCTGGAGTTCTCACTTATTTACAACCCTGCCATTGCTATTTATTATTAAATATAACTTAGTAATTAATTTAAATAAAATTAAGATTCCGATTTTTGGAAACAAACCTTCCCCTTCACTAAATTTCCAAAAATATTTGCCTAATAAATAATTGATTAATTGCTAAAAATCAGCTGAGATATTCGACTGATTTCAGATTATTTATTTCCTATAATATAGGTTAACAATTAAATTAAAGAAACAAATTTAAATACCAAAAGATATCATATCCCTACCATATTCCTAAAAAAACAAATACAGTGATTTACACTCCAGTTAGTTACTAAATCAGATTTTTTTTTGTCTGGAAAGGTTTGTTTCCTCAACCTAATGTTCACCTTATAAATATTATCCACCTAAACCACTATTTCAGCAACCAGAACAACATAACCCTTAAAAAACCCCTTAAACACTCTTTTGTTTATGATTTTTAGATCTGCATCAAAATATGTTGACTAGTGAATCTGTCTCCAAATCTTGGAAATCTTTATAAGAAAAGAGATAGTGATGGAGAAACAATGTAGTGGTTACTATAATTTCTGTTTTGGTTGAAGAGCACTATCAATATTTTGTAATATCATATACTTGAAATTTTAGAATGTAGTTATTCTCTTTTTTTTTTCTAATTGTTTTCATTCCAGTTCTCAAATATAAGGTTTTCTTATACAGCTAAGTCATTGTTGTTTATTTTACATTATCAAAAAAAAATTATTGTTTATTTTATGTTTAATGCTTTTAGTTTCACAAATAGTTTGGTTTGTTTAAATTTTAGTTTTTGTTTTTTTTTATAATTTTTGATTTTTCTTAATTCATGCAAATTATATTCAATTTATTTTATATTTTTTTTGATAATGACTTTAATTCTTTATCTATATTAATTTTTTGACAATAAGAAGCATCTCTAATTAAATAAACAAATCGGTAATTACATTTAAAATCTTTTATGGTTATAATTTATTAGTTTCCAAATTAGACTATTTATAACAAAAGATAGTGAATGTGATAGCTAAAATCCCGAAATTGTAGTTTTCCTTAACTATTTTATGCATTTTTTTATTGTAGTTTTTTCAGTTTGAAAAATATATCATGTGTTTGTGGAGTAAATTACACCAAAATAAACATTCCACATTATTTTTTTCATGTTCTTGGTAAAATGATTCATAGAAAAAATGATTCGTTAAGTATATTTTTCTCATGAAAAATTTGGTTAATCAATGTTCTCTTCTTTATTTCAACCAAAATTTCTCACTCACAATTCATTTTTATACATAATTATTTCAAGCATCCAATTTTATTTCAATAAAACAAAATTAGAAAACATCAAAATATTCCCAACTTTTAACTGATAAGCATCCATTTTTTATTTTAGATATCAAATTTTGTTCACTGGAACAATGTAGTCTTACTGTTAATTCACTTGGTAAAACAAATTTTGAAATTTCATCATCCTCTATACAAAAGTTTGTATTATTTTTCAACTGTGTTTTCTATAAGAGGTTTCTTTTTTCTAAAAAAAAAACCCTAATTCATTAATGTTTTGAGTAGTACTAATAATTAAGACTGGTCTAGTGATTTTCTTAAGTTCTAAAAACCCACATAATTCGAGTTCTAGCCCACTTATCTCGTTTTACTTATTTTTTTTACAATTTCTCTTTAATGAATATGAAATAACGTAAATATCCCTGTCTTCTTCCTCAAGAGTCAGCCGTCTTCTTCCTCATGAGTCGATCTATAAATCCTAATTTAAGATGCCTCTTTATTTTTTTGAAACATATAACCGACGATTATACGACTGTCTAAACTTATTTTAAAAACAGGGGTGTTTTCAAAACATACAATGTCAAATATTTTGTACATGGTAAAGAATACACTAGCTAAATAAATGAGGATAATGTTTGATATATATGATTTGTTTATTCTTCAGTTCAATATATCACGTGGCAAACTTGTGTGGAGCTGGAAGTAGACTCGGAGACAGTTGTTGGTTTTCTCACGACAGGGATAAATGAGTCTCATCCTTTGTCGTTCCTAGTACGCTTGTGCTATGGCTTTATTTCAAGGGACTGGATAGTCCGGATTTCTCACGTGTATAGGAAAGCTAATCATCTTGCAGATGGATTAGCGAACTATGCGTTTTCTTTACCGTTTGGTTTTCATTATTTAGATGTATGCCCTGATGTTGTTAGGACAGTTATGTTAGAGGATAATAATGGGACTGCGTTCCCTCGCAATAGTCGATTGTAAACTTTTATTTTATTCTTGAATAAATAGTAGGGGACGTTTGTCTCCTACGGTCTACCAAAAAAAAAAAATTTGTAACCTTCATGGAAAGTCCACTAATCATAGTTTTACCCTTTATAAAAATAAAAACGAAAAACACAGCATAATCACGAGACATGTTTTGCTTTCTTTTTTTCACCTTTCATAATTGTAATAACTAACTATCAGATATGTAGCAAGAGAGAGTTTCTAAAATTCGAATTTTCGAAATTGTCTGAAATCCCACCTACATAAACAAGGTTTTTAGTGAAAGTAGATATTTTTCTTTTGACATCAACTATCATTAGAGATACATATTTCAAATATCAAGACAAATAGCAAGTTAAAATCTATTCAAAATTTTATACTGCCCATGTAGTTTTAAAATTAAGTATAACATAATACAAAATGAGAAGAGAAAAAAATTGGGGGGGGGGGGGGAATCCACGTTCAAAAATAATTTAGGTGATCAACTATTTAGATAAATCTAGTAGTTAAGTTTAATTTAGTCTCACTGCTAAACCCTAAGCCCTAAACCAATTTTTGGATAACATTTGTGTAATTTTTTTTGTAAGGGTGAATTATTCAAATGTTACTCATTTTAGATAGTATTACCATAATCTATAAAAAAACTTTTTTATTAATAGAATATTTTCAAAATACCCAGCGTGTCCCTGTTTTATGTTACCGGAAAAAACGTAATTACAAAAATGTCATTGTCATGTGAGAAATCGTTGACGTGTATTATAACTCAGCCGTAACGCGTTACAGAGGTATGTTGCGGCTGAGTTATGGTTACACGTCAGAAAAACATTTGAGTAAGAGCGGACGGCTGAGTTATGCTATAACTCAGCCAAGCGTTACGGCTGACTTATTAAAATCTGGCTGAGTTATGCTTTAACTCAGCTGTCCTTACGGCAGAGTTTTCACCCGTTGGCTGAGTTATCACTACGACACGACTGAGTTACTAATTTCCGACTGGCTGAGTTATGAAAAATGACTGACTTATGAGATGTTGTTACGACTGAGTTATGGTAAAAAAAACTATAACTCAGCCGTGATAAGCTGACTTATCGTACAACTCAGCCATTTGACGTCTGACTTATTAGCAAAATATTAATTACTAGAATGTTATTCAGTTACGGCTGACTTATTAAACGATACGGCTGAGTTACATATTTTCAATTGATGAAGCGGCTGAATTTGGCAGCAATTTTTTTTGCTTTTTAATTACTGTAATGTTTTTCATGTTGTGAATGAGTTATAATTTGTTTGATGGCTGAGTTTTATTTAGTCTGAATTATTAATTGTTTGATGGCTGACTTGCCGTCGGACACATCATCCATGTCAGCATTCCATGTCATCATCTTTTTTCTCCGGAAATACGAAACGTCGTTCGACTCTTGTTCTTCAACAGGTTAATAAGTGAACTATTTACCTTCTTATTCTACTTGTTCTTCTACTTCTTCTTCACTTTCTTCTTCACCTTGTTCTTCTACTTCTTCTTCACCTTGTTCTTCTACTTCTTCTTCACCTTGTTCTTCACCTTGTTCTACATTTTCTTTCATGGATCCAGTTCTGGTTCTAGTTGTTTCCGGTAATTGGGTGAAGACACAGAGATATGTATTTAACACCGACGATAGAGGGTGTATAGTTGTGCAGATAGATGGAGGCACAACACACGACAAGCTTGTGGAGCTTGTTCTTGAGGACTACGGATTGGACGCATTTAGCCATGAGCTAAAGCTGAGCTACATGTTGTCGAACATGGCAATGAAACATATGGTGCATGATACTCCACCAGTTTTTGTCTCCAATGATCGACAGTTGCAATGTTTTTTAAGGCTATGGAAAACTGATCAGCTACGTCTCTGTGTAGAGTTTTCGACGAAAGAGTCTACAAAAACTAGTGAAGCTAGAGGAAGTATGATTCGGCCAAGCAGTGACTCGAAAGTAGAATCTACATACGAAGTGTACGGTGGGGGATTTGAAGATACTTGTTTTGATTATAGTAAGATCGTTGACAAAGAAAACCAAGAAGAAGAAGAAGCTGTCGAAGTATCATCTGATGAAGAAGATAATGAATTTTCAACCCGATTAATGTTTTCTACAACTGCGATTTATCAGCCATTAAGGATTTATAAATCACTATAACTCAGCCGTCACATGAATCGACGAGACCTTTTGTTTTCTCGTAAATATTATAACTCAGCCGTAAAGTCATATATATCAGTCATTTACTTTCATATTGTTTCTTGTGACAACTCAGCCATAACTCACTATAACTCAGCCGTCACATGACCTTTCGTTTTTCGTAAATATTATAACTCAGCCGTAAAGTCATATATATCATCCATTTAATTTCAGATTGTTTCTTGTGATAACTCAGCCATAACTCCCAATAACTCAGCCGTCACATGACCTTTCGTTTTCCCGTAATGATTATAACTCAGCCGTAAAGCGATGTTTTGGCGGGAAACCATCAATTAACCTAATAATAGACATATTTCCATTCTATATTTAAATTTCGAGTTATAGTAATTTTAATATTCAATTGTTGGAGAAATACTTTTAGAAAAATAAAATTCTAAATTCGAATAATAATTATTTAATTATTTGCAATAATATCTTGTGATAAAAAGCTCACTTTATGAATTTATCATGCGTGTGGATTTGAGCAGACACAGAATTAGTGATCTTTCTTGCTTCCCTAACAATACTTTTTGTGACACCAAGAGATGTTTTAATACTTATTAAGAATCTAACAGAACAAAAGACCGAGGAAAGAAAGAATAATACATTTTCATATTATTGAGAAGACCCTAAACGATAACCCAGCCATAACTTTACCATAACACAGCCAACCCTCAAATTAGAATGACTAAATAACCGACTAAACCAAACCGAACCGAAAACTATTTTTTCCATTATTTTTGGTTAATTACGGTTATATTCGGCTTGTTATCGGTTATATTAAGTTAATCGACCTAATTTGGATAACATTTGGATTATTTATGGTTATATATTCATCTAACCGACCCATAACCGGAAATAACCGAAAAGTAATTTCAAAATTTTTTAAATTTTCAAATGGTTATCATATTAGTATATCCAAATTACCACCTTAAACCAAACACAATATAACCAAAACCTAACTGTTATATTAAAACCCATAATGTTGGAAATATAAACCCTAAACCTCAAATCCTAACCCTAACCCTAACCCCTAAATGTCATGTTTTGAATGTTATACACATTTTGATCAGACTGTGTAAAAATCAATCTTTGTCTATAATTATTACTTTTTATTGCTTATAATGATTGTAATATTCATTTTTTCATTCTATATTTTAATTTTGAGTTATAATAATTCTAATTTACAAATATTTTATAAGTCAGCCGTTTATGTCGATAACTCAGCCATATCAGTCAATTGTTTGAGAAATACTTTTATTAAAAAAAAATTTAAAAATTCAAATTCAACTTTTGAATTCTGTTTAAATAAAAAATCGCTAAAATCTCATTTATTACGTGTGTGGTTCTTAATAATAAACATAATTATTGTTTGTGTCTCCCAAACAACACTTTTTGTATTCTCGAGAAGGTATATAATAAATTAATATATTTGTTGCATAACTCAGCCATAATTTTACCATAACTCAGCCAACCCTCAAATTAGAATGACTAAATAACCGACCAAACCGAACCGAACCGAAAAAAATAAATTTTCCAATTTGATATTTTTGAATTGGTATGTTTGGTTAATTTCGGTTATATTCGGCTTACTTTCGGTTATATTAGGCTTATCTACTTAATTACAATATATTTTGAGTTATTTATGTTTATATATTAATCTAACCGACCCATAACCGGAAATAACCAAAAAAAATTTGATTTTTTAAAAAATATTCAAATGGTAATAATATTAGTATATCCATATTACCACCTTAAACCAAACACATTAAAACACATTAGAACCAAAACCAAAAAACAAATAATGTTACTCACCTGAACCCTACATCTCAAACCCTAAGCCCCAACCCTAATCCTAACCCCTAAACGTCATGTGTTGTATGTTTAATACATTCTGGTGAGAATGTATAAAAATCAATCTTTCTCTATAATGATTACTTTTTATTGGTTATAATAATTGTAATATTCATATTTCAATTGTACATTTAAATATTGAGTTATAATAATATAAATTTACAAGTATTTCATATGTCAACCGTGTAAGTCAATAACTCAGCCATCACTTAGTCACTTCGTCGGAATTTTTTTATTTTTTATTCGAATTTTGAGTTCAATTTTTTAATTATTTTGTATAATATATTGTGAAAAAACTAACTTTATAAATTTATTACGCCTGTGGATCTGAGCAGGCACATAATTATTGTTGGGTTTCCCCAACAACACTTTTTGTAATATCGAGGCACAACACGAAAGACCAAACGAAACTGTACCAAGTGCATAACTAAGCCGTACGAAATACATAACTCAGCCATAACATATATGTTTATTTAGTATTTATCAATATTAAATACACAGAGATATGTATCATATAGCCTCAATTCAATGTGTATCATATGGCCTCAATTCAATCTTATATAGAAAGATGGCAATTTGTATAAGCTGTGTTTCTTAATTAGTTTATAGTTTTATACATACTCTATACAAGCACAACTAGCATGATGATGATATATGGAAGCAATTTAGGATCCCTACCGTAAAAAGTTAAACTAATGTTGTATAGGCACACAACCAATAGTCTTTTTTTTTTTTTTAGACAATTGGCACACAACTAATAGTCTATATAACAAACACAACTAATAGTCGTCTATTAGCAGTTGTAGTATTTTGTAAAAGGAAAAATGATTGCGAGCTACTTGAAGTATACGCCAACACATAGCCACACATACAAACAATATAAATGTCTTGTTAACTACGTGAACTATTGTCATCATAAACAAACATAGGTTATGTGTGCAACACCATAAACATTCGAGGTCTGCCGGAATCCGGCGTTGACCAGAGTTGACCGACATTGACCAGTATTGACCGGCGTTGACCAGAAAAAAATATTCAAAAAATAGTTTTTTTTTCTAAAAATAATAATGATTTTATTTTTATGTATTTTCGATAAATAAATAAAAAAGATAAATGATTTTTTTAATTTACAAAAACAACATATAACAACAAAAAAATACAAGAAAATTATTTACCAAAATAAAAATAAAAATAATATGAAAAACAAAATTTGTGGTATGTAAAGTAACTAATTTTGTTAAGCCTAGAGGTGAACAACTCTCATTCATCCCTCTTAACTAACAAATCAGAATACAATAATATGGCATGTCATGTTATATTTTTAAAAAGAGATCTTTTAGTAATAAAATTATGCCAGTTTGGGTTTACAAAAGAGTGGTTAGGGTATACATTATACAGTTAAACGAAATTATATGTCTCTTTGGTTTACAAAAGAGTAGTTAGAGTTTGAATTTTACTATTAAATAAAATTATATGCTTGTTTGGATTTATAAAAGAGTGTTTAGGGTTTAGATTTTACAATTAAACAAAATTATATGTCGGTTTGAATTTATAATAAATGGTTAGGGTTTTAGATGTGATAATTAAAAACTGTAATATAAGATTGATTGATCAACATATTTTGTTTCTTTAATTAAGATTTGTTTCCTTAATTTAAAGGGGATGAATAAGAGAGGTTCGCCCGTAAGGGTGAACACACGAATTGTATGTTTCTTAATACAGAAAATATACCAAAAATAATATAATAAAACTATACCACCAAAATTTGATGTGTAGTAGATTTTTTCATAAACAATAACAAATTTATACTTTTTCTATTTAAATATCATTTTTAATTTTGTATTTTCAAAAATACATAAAAACAAAAAATTTATTATTATTAGGAAAAAAAATATTTTTTTTAAATATTTTTTTCTGGTCAACAGCGGTCAATGCCGGTCAACACCGGTAAATATTAGTCAATACCGGTCAACGCCGGATTCTGACTAACCTCGAATGTTTATGGTGTTGTAGACATAACATATGTTTGTTTATGGATGTCCTTATGTAATGACAATAGTTAACGTAGTTAACAAGACATTTATATTGTTTGTATGTGTGGCTATGTGTTGGTGTATACTTAAAGTAGCTCGCAATCATTTTTCCTTTATATAAACTCCTTATTAGGCCATGCTATAAATGCCTCAAAAAATGTACGAGACATGTGGTTCTGAAATAAACAGAACATAAGATGTTCGACAATTCAATGTTCTAGAGTCAATAATATCATTCAGTTTACAACCAAAAGAAAAGAAAAATATGATGGATTCTTGTCTTGTAGATAGAGGAGGAGGATGATAATATGGAGCTTGTTTAATCTTGTACCTTTCTAACTCAGAACTTGTTATTGCTTCTCCTGTTAGGCACTCGTGTCGTGCAGACCAGAAGGATGCTTGAAAAACGTATTCCATTCCAATGGGATAGCTGCTGAAACAAAGACAGATAAGTGGAAGAACAACACTGATTGTTGTTCTTGCCTTCTTGGGATGGTATCTCTTTGATCCTAAGACAGGTAAGGTCATTGAGTTAGACCTCGGGACATTTTTCTCAATGGCCCTTTGAGATCTAATAGTCTGTTTAGACTACAACATCTTCAGAGTCTAAATCTTGACTCCAATAATCTTTAATCAATAGTCTCAACTTGAGGGTTTTGAGACTTACTTGGTCGTTGCAATTTCTTTGGAAAGATTCCTTCGTCACTCCGAAATCTTACTTATCTCACTAACCCTTATCTCTCTGTTAATGTCACTGGTGGACTACCGGATTCGATGCGCAAGCTAGAGCAACTAACCGAGTTGCTAATTGTAATGACCAAGCTTAGTGGGAACATTCCTCATGTACAATCTCAATTTGAGGGAGCTTACTTGGATCGACCCTTGTTCTAACCAGTTCAAAGGTATGCTTCCATCTAACATGAGTAGGCTCCCCAAACTGGAGTTTTTAACAAGTTCCATGGGTCCATACCTTTTCCTGGCTTCACAGGAGTCTTGCCTTTAGATTACTTTGCCGATTGGAGTGCAATGCCATCGGTCATATAGACACTGTTGATCATGCACCGATTATGTTTGCAGCACACGACTCAGAATTCTATCATAACTCTGTGGCTCTAACGAACAAAGGATTAAAGAAGAAGCTGGTTGGGATTTCACAATCTACAAAACCATCGATGTCTCCGGAAACAAACTCCAAGGAAAGATTCCTGAATCCATCGGTTTTCTCAAGGAACTGATTGTGCTCAACATGCATGTCAAACAACGCTTTCACCGGCCGTATACCATCCTGTATGGCGAACTTGACCAATCTACAATCTTTGGATCTATCAAAACAAAAAGTGTTGTAACAACTTTCTTAACACTTCCTTAACAAAAACAAAGCCACCGTCATGCAAGAGTCTCATGCATACCATTACCAAACAAGTATAACAGACACATCAAGTGCACTAGACTAAACATGGAATTGTGACATACAATATACTGATGCAAAGAAACATATAGAGTTTGACTAATTGACATATATACTAAACATAGAATTGAAATCGAGATCACAACATATAGATGCACATTGTGATCTTGAGAACTTGCATACTTAAATTAACTGATAAAAAAAATAGAAAAAAAGAAACATAATTCTTATCACATTACCTAATTCAAACATCATTTGTGAAGAAACTATACTTACATATGTGAAATACATAGTCGAGACCTTGATGATTTTAGGATAATTAGTTATAAGTGATCAATTTTCAAGGTGATAATATGTAAACAACTCAGGAATCGATTATATTAACAATCATGTTGTAGCAATCTTCCTGAACAAATTGTAAACATTTTTCTAAGAATTGGTGGGTAGAAAGATAATTTGGATCGAATAGTAACAATGGAGTCGTCCGTGAAAAGAGTATTTATTAGAAATACCCTTTTTTATATAATATTAATTTTATATTATATAAACAACTACTGACTATTACGTTCTTGGAGAACCGCCGCTATGAAACGGGTCTTCAAGCATGGTTTGCTACTCGAAGCTAGAAGGATTTTCTAAGCTATTCTACATTCTTTGATTGATTATTTTTTTCAAATCTTTTTCTATACTATTTTCGGAACAAGCAACTATTAAAAGATATATCTTATTTGAATATAATTTAACATTTTATTTGGGAAAAAAAAGAATAAATTACTCTGATGTTATAGAAAAGTAGGTTTATTTCTGATATGTTATACATTTTTTTAAAATAACTCAAATGTTTAGTATCCTTGGTGTAATTACAATTTACCTTTTAGGTTTATTTTCTAGATTTTAATTAGAAAAATATTAAGAAAATACACATAAGCAAGTTAAAATCCACGTCACTAGGCAGTTTTTTTTTCTTTCCAAAATCGAAAGTTTTTTCTTCATATCAGAAGAGAGGGAAGCTGAAAGGTTACTCTGTCTCTCTCTTGTCGCCTAACCCTAATTCCGACGGCGATGCTCTGTCTTTCTCTACTCTGTCGCTGTCATCTCTCGTCGTCCTCTCTCGCTCTCATCTCTCGCCGTCCTCGCTCGCTCTCCTCTCTCGGTCTCTCTTTCTTCGTTGCTGTCTTGTTTGTTTTCGTTTACAGTCGTCTTCATTTACGAGTTCCGGTATATGTCGAACCTTTATTTTCAAGTTCCGACTGAATGAGGGTTATTATTGATTGTTTACGGCTGATTGTCGTCGTCGTTAACTTATATATGATGGTTGATTTGTTAGATCTATTCGATTCGATGGCTGAGTTACTGTATTCTTTACACCTGATTTATGATTTATTAATACATCTGTGGCTGAGTTTATTTCATGTTGCGGCTGAGTTTGTTTACGATTTACGGCTGAGTTATGATTTAATAATTTATAAATGTATTGATGACTGAGTTTGCTCTATGTTTTGGCTGAGTTATTTTATGCTTTCGTGGTTGAGTTATTTTATACTTTACGACTAAGTTATGTAATTGGGGCTGAGTTATGTTATGATTTACGGCTGAGTTATGTATTGATGGCTGAGTTATTTTAGGTATTAGTGGCTGAGTTATGTATTAACGGCTGATTTATTATACTTAGTGGCTGAATTATTTTATGCTTGACGGCTGAGTTTGTTATATGTTGTGGCTGATTTATTTTATGATCTACTGCTGAATTATATTTATTAGATGGCTAAGGTTATTTCTGAAGAACAAGTAATGGATTACCCGCCATGACTTTACGCAGAAGGAGGGTCTACTCTAGATGGTAAAAGCATTAATAACAATTTCAAGTTGGAGATTTCGCTGAGATTAGGGAATCAATAGGACATGATGCGTTTCGCTTGAATGAATTTTCTCATATCACGGGGTTAAACATAGACCCAATGCCTACAGAAAAGTTTGAACCTGAAGCTGACGACAAAGCGTTCTTCAAATTATTAAATGTGCCTGGTGGGGAAGGTCCAAAGTTAGATGATTTGTCACTTCAATCGGCCAAGACCTTCCCGGTTGACACCATCGGTCGAGCTCAACTGGCCAAACCCTGCCCAGTTTGCTCGATCAGACGAAGGAACAGGAGCCATGATCGGCCACTCCCATCGGCCGTAAGACGACCGATTGACACCATCGGCCATGTCAATCGGCCAAGTTGTCCCCGTAGCTACCTAAGTCAACAGTTGTTTTAGTTTTGATCCGGGTTTGACCCAGTTTGTTTTGGGTTGACCCGGCTCGCTTCTATTTTACATTAACCCTATTAAGGGGAGACTTATCTTTGGTTTTAAGCAGCTTTTTAGAGTTCTTAAACTTGTTTACTCTTGGTTTATTGAATGATTGAGTACTTTTAAGTTTTTAATAGCAATTTCTTCTTAATTTCTCCTAATCTACAATCTCTTATTATGATTTCACAAAGATCAAGCTTTTTCCTTTGTGTGATGATGATGAGTGAGTGGATCCATAGAACTTTGGGGTAGGTAGATTAGGGAGATAGATGATTGATCCAAGATGTCTAGGGCTTTCTTTATGTGTTTCCTATCTTGTTTAGGATTAATAATGCTAGCTAGCCTTGATCAAGATTATTTCTAGACGTTAGAATTTCCATGCCTATAAGGTGTTTGATGAAATTCCTAAACCAACCTAATCAAAGAACCCGTCAATTCAAAGTAGACTAAAACCTTAGTTCATTATCCTGGAGATGGTATTCTCATTCCACAATAGCAATCATAATGAACTTGTCTTCCCTAAAATACTATTTCAATCATCTTATAACATTCATGACACTTCCAAATCACCACTTCCTAATTAACATTTCATCACTAGTTTGCAAGCAAATCTAATTCTATGCAAAGAAATCATGAAGTATAAAAATAGAAATTGCAATCATATTTCTGCAGCTCACACCCTCACCTGCCAATGGAAGTTGATGATTAGGGTGTTTAGTGGTATTGAGATTTGTTTATAATGCCTTTGGAAATAGTGATTGCCTTTGGAAACTGTTGATTATCACTTAATTAGACCATTACGATTTCAACTTTGCTTGAGCCTATTCATTTACTTTACATTGCTACTTACTTAGTTTGCTTTGGTGTTTTGAATTCTATTTTGCAAGGTGTATGAACTTGAGAAGTCAAGGCCAAGCAGACTTGATCGACCGTGTTGACGACATCTACCGTTTTGAGCTAGAGAATCGCCGGTTAGCACGACAAGCTATGGACAACAACTCTCCTCCCGCTGCTGGTCATAATAGAAATGACCAACCCAATGATGACACAGATCCTAACCATGTTCCAAGACAAGCCACTCTCATTAGAGCTTATGATGCGCCAAATGTCAATGGACACCACACCGGTATTAGAGCTCCACCAGTTGAGAACAATCACTTTGAGATCAAGGCTAGTCTTATCAACATGGTTCAGGGATCAAAGTTTCATGGTTTGGAAATGGAAGACCCACTTGATCACTTGGATCAGTTTGATCGGTTTTGTGGGACTGTTAAGATCAACGGTATCTCTGAAGATGCCTTCAAGCTCCGCCTCTTCCCATTCTCTCTTGGTGACAAGGCTCACATCTAGGAAATGAATCTGTCTCACAACACCATTACATCTTGGTATCAATGTAAGAAGGCTTTCCTATCCATGTTCTTCTCTACTACAAGAACAGCAAGGCTAAGGAATGAAATATCAAGCTTTGCTCAAAAGTGAAATGAGAGTTTTTGTGAAGCATGGGAAAGATTCAAGGGGTACATCTCTCAATGTCAACATCATGGTTTCTCCAAAGAGTCACAATTGAGTACACTCTATAGAGAAGTCTTGCCTAAGTATAGAATGCTTCTTGACAGAGCAAGCAATGAAAACTTCTTGGGTCAAAATGCAGAACAAGGAATGTTGTTGGTTGAGAATCTTGCTCAAAGTGATGGGAACTATGGAGAGGATTATGATAGAACTCCGAGAGACCATACTGATATGAATGAGCAACACCGCAAGGAGATCAAAGCTTTGAATGACAAGATGGATAAAATGATCATTGCCAATCAAAAGCATGTTCACTATGTCAATGAATGTGAAATTTATCAAAAAGGTATGGAAGCTTGTGTTGAGGGTCAAGAGGAGGTCAATTATGTAGGTGGCCAAGGGTATAACAAGTTCCATCCTAATTACCGCAACCATCCAAATCTCTCATACCACAGCACCAATGTGGAGAACCCACAAGATCAGACTTACCCACCACAAAAACCTCTTGGTTTTCATTCTCAACCAAACTATCAGCCTAACCCTCAAGGGAATTATCAAACCAAGCCTCAAACATATTCCCAACCTCAGCAACAAATAGAGGCACCGCACCCTCAAGGTCAAGTAGATGATACAAATGTTCTACTTCGCCAACTCCTAGAAGGACAAGGGATAAGTGCCATTGAACTTGTCACACAAATGAAAGCCATGCACAACAAGGTTGAGAATATCTATGGTGGGTCAAATGCTAAGATTGAGAGGTTGCAAATACAGGTCCAAGGACAAGCTTCTTCCTCTTCACCAAGACAAATGGGTTCATTACCGGGAAAACCGGAGCCAAACCTGAAGGAGTTTATCAATGCCATAATGCTGAGAAGTGGTAAGCAGCTACCTACTCATAAGCTCAATAGGGACATTGAGCCTAAAGGAGAGGAGATAGTGGTTGAGATTGAAGATGAGGATGAGTTGATAGTGAAAGATTGTGGTAAAGACAAAGAAGCTGAAGAAGTTGTGGTTGACAAAGGGAAAAGTAAAATGGTTGAGGAACCAAAGCAAGATAAGACCATTGAAGAAGTTTTCAAGAAAAGTAAAGGTGTTGCCAAGGAGACTCTATTTGTTTCTCCACCCTATGAACCAAGATTTCCATTTCCTGGTAGGTGTAAGAAGCAACAAGTGGACAAGTATAAAGCTATGTTTGATGCACAAATGAAGGATGTTCCTATTATAATGCCAATAATTAATGCAATCTTTCTGAACCCATCATACAAAAATTTCCTCAAGGATGCAGTTATGGAGAAGAAGAAACCTCTACAAGGAATGGTCATCTTAACTGATGTTCATATATTTTACCCTGTTTTCCCTTAGTATATTCACATCTTTTGCATCTTTTGCTATCCTTTTTCACCATTATTGCATAGCTTTAGGACTAATCATGCATTAGAGTTTAGTTGCATTGCATTTGCATCTTTTCATGCATAAACAGGTGATTTTGAAGCTTAAGGAGCATGAAAGCAATGCTGAGGAAGAAGTGAAGCAATTATGAAGGGAAAGCAACAGAGTTAAGGCTGAAATAACAAGGTCCGGAGTCCAACTCGACCGCACACTCGACCAGACACTCGACCGTGTGCTGAGGAGGACTCGACCGAGTGGAGAACAAACGAGAGAAGCCAGCTCGACCTGCCACTCGACCGAGCACAGGTCGAGTTGACCGAGCCGTTGACTATTTTATCTTTTAGTATTTTTAGGGCTTCCACTCCCCTCCTATATAAAGCCTTGTACCTGTAGCCACAAAAGTGTGTAGCTTTTTAGATATTCTCTAAACCTAGTATTTTACCCTTTTGGGAATTATTCTTTTTGCTTTTTTATATTTCTTAGATCTTGTACTTGAAAAAGACTAAATTCTTCAATATTGTTAGTTTCATAACTTTCTTAATATTGAGAATTCAAGTTTCATTTCTTTTTCAATATTGAAGATCTCTGTTTTATCTTTCTAGTTATGCAAGTTTCATTATTTTCTGGGTTTTTGACTTTGTTCACCATGTATTCTTGTGAGTAGTTTGCTTAGGATCTTGAGGATGGGTTAGGCTGGGTTGATCTTGTGGTTTGTTTGATTTGGTCAAGCTTGATTGTTGTAGATCTCTTCTAGGCTAGATGATCTTATTGCTGATCCTATATCTGAGAAGGTAGGGTTTGATTTCAAGCATCTTAGCATCACACCAATGTCTAAGGAGCATAGATGAGGCTAGATCTAGAGCTTACCATTAGGCTTGCTAAGAGATTAGAGGTCTTGTTTGGTTTGAGATGTATTGCTTAATGCCTGCTTGTGTAGATCCTTTACTATGTGAGAGCAAGTCTAGAAATGCATAGGTTTGATTGTTTCTTGCCATGAGAGTGGATTAAACATGTCTTAGAATAGTATGTCTAGAGATTAGCTCAAAGTTTGTTTGAGGTTTGTTGACAAAGTTAAATAACCACAATGATTAGTTCAGCCCATGAATCCCTCCTCAGGACCTTCTTTGTTTATTGATATCTTAGTCTTAATCCTGTTGCTTGATTGTTGTTTGATTCGTTTTTGCATTGCTCTGTTTTTATTGTGTTGCTCTGTTTTCACGTTTAGTCTAGCTCGACCCTATACTCGACCTACACTCGTGGTCGAGTGCTTGCTCGAGTTCTTTCCCAGAGCTTGTGTTTATGATTTGTGATTGTCCTGTTTCATTTCTGCTGCATTCATTTAGTTTTCTGTCATTCATTTAGTTTTCTGTTCATTGCTTGCCTTGCATAGGTTTATTTCTTGCATTATAGTAGTTTCTATTCCTGTTTTAGCTTCATTATTGTTACAATCATTCTGTTCATTTACATTCAGCATCTAGTTCTTGTAGTTTTATTTTCTGCACTTTGCATTTTAATCATAGGATTGTTAGTGACAAACATCCTTTACATCTGGCTTAAATTAGATCTTTATGCACATCTTGACTGTTCACAAACACTCAGATTGGATTGACACCTCTTATACTGCAACTGCATAAGGAGAATTGAAACACCTTACCATCCATCCATTCATTGCATACATTCATCATCATTCACACCTACCACCAATAAAATACTTGGTTCATTAACCCATGAGTGTAGTGCTATCATTCAAAACAAGGTGGTAGCAAAGAAGCTTGAAGATCCTGGTAGCTTCACTCTTCCTTGCACATTGGGACATTTATCTTTTAGCCATTTTTTTGTGTGATCTTGGGTCTAGTGTGAGCTTGATGCCTCTCTCAGTTGCCAAAAGATTAGATTTTACCCGCTACAAGAAGTGTATAATTACCTTTGTTCTTGCGGATATGTCGGTAAGAACACCGGTTCGAGTGCTTGAATACTTGCCGGTGATGATTGGCCATTTTGAAATCCCAACCGACTTTGTTGTGCTTGAAATGGATGAAGAATCAAAGGATCCACTCATTTCGGGACGCCCTTTTTTAAGAACTGCAAGAACAATGATTGATGTGAAGAGTGGGAAGATTCAATTGAATTGGGGAAAGGAAGATTTGACTTTTGACATCAACAAAATAATGAGAAAGCCTACAATTGATGGTCAAGTTTTCTACATTGAGAGGCTGGATGTTTTCGCTGATGAGCTTTTGGAGGAATTAATCATAGAAGATGAGCTTCAAAGCACTTTGATAGTCACAAGGAGAGTTTGGTTTAATTAATGAAGATAGTGAAGGGTATGAGAAGATTCTTGACTCTCACAAGCCTATTAGTAATGATGGAGGCTACCTTGAGTTAAAAGAGCAAGTGGTGAATTCAGTTGAAAGGGGCTCAAATGAAGATTGGAGTGAGCTTCAGGCACCCAAGATTGGACTTAAACCACTCCCTAAGGGGCTAAGGTTTTTAAAGAGGTGTGAGGAGACCAATTTGGTTTGAAATTGGGAAAAGTGTCACTTCATAGTAAAGAATAAATTGTGTTGGGGCATAAGGTTTCAGAGAAAGGCATTGAAGTTGATAGAGCTAAGATTAATGTGATGACCAATCTCGCACCACCAAACTCAGTCAAGGAAATAACACTACAAGAAAACACGCCTTTTGCGAGGACACGTTGCGACGGATTTTGTCTCTCGCAATTTTGCGGTAGATTTGCGAGGGAATTATGAGAAATAAAAAAACTCTAGCACATCCCTCGCAAAATTGCGAGGAACAGAGTCATCGCAAATCCGTTGCTTAATTGCGAGGTATTTACGCAAATTCGCTGGGACCGCCGATATCGTCGTTGATGATGATCAGGTGCTCGAGCACACACTCGGTCGAGTGGTGGTCGAGTTGATGGTCGAGCTGGTACCTGAAACTCAATCACAGACAAGCAGAAGAAGAAACAAGATCAGTAGTGAACAAGTGGATAAACGAACTTAATCTTAGACTTTTATTGATCCTAATTGTCACAAAAACACACTCAAATAGGCAACGGCGCCAAATTGAAACAAGCTTTTTATGGTGGATGTGAGATGATGCAAAGGTGATATGAATGGATGGATGGTAAGGTGTTTCAATTCCCCTTATGCAGTTGCAGTATAAGAGGTGTCAGTCCTATCTGAGTGTTTGTGAACGATTAAGACATGCATATGAGACTAATTCAAGCCAAATGTAAAGGATGTTTGTCACTAACAATCCTATGATGAAAATGTAAAATGCAGAAAGTAAAACTACAAGAACTAAGAGCTAAATGCAAATGAAACAAAATGATTATGGCCTTTTTGGTGGCTGCAGGTACAAGGCTTTATATAGGAGAGGGAGTGGAAGCCCTAAAAATACTAAAAGACAAAATAGTCAACGGCTCGGTCAACTCAACATGTGCTCGGTCGAGTGGCAGGTCGAGCTGGCTTCTCTCGTGCATCCTCCACTCGGTCGAGTCCTCCTTAGCACACGGTCGAGTGTCTGGTCGAGTGTGCGGTCGAGTTGGACTCCGGACCTTGTTATTTCAGCCTTAACTCTCTTGCTTTCCCTTCATGATTGCTTCACTTCTTCCTCAGCATTGCTTCCATGCTCCTTAAGCTCCAAAATCACCTGTTTATGCATGAAAAGATGCAAATGCAATGCAACTAAACTCTAATGCATGATTAGTCCTAAAGCTATACAATAATGGTGAAAATGGATAGCAAAAGATGCAAAAGATGTTAATATATTAGGGGAAAACATGGTAAAATATATGAACATCAATATTCAAGTTTTGCGACAAACTTGCGACTTATTTGCTAGAGAAATGGCAAATTCGTCGCGAATCCATCGCAAATTACTCAATACATAGCAATTCCCTCGCAAATAACAACCCTAAACCCTTAAGCCAAACCCTAAAGACTATTTACATTACTAGTAATGATTAAAATGATGAATCCAAGACTTATAATCAAAGATAGCAGTACAACACAAATTGTTGGAAAATTGGACAATTTGGCAAATATTTGTCTTAATGTATTGAACATATATGTAATATAGTGTAGAAGATCATGATCATGTTTAGAGTAAGATGCAAAATTGGACAATTTAGGAAAATTTGATGATAGAAAAGAGTATGATGACACCATTGGACCTTATACTATACTTGAAAGTTAATTTGGCTAATTTTTGGGTATTATTTTTGATGGTTTTTACAAATTAGATATTCAAGATTTGCGACAAACTTGCGACTTATTTGCTAGAGAAATAGCAAATTAATCGCAATTCCATTGCAAACTACACAAAACATAGCAATTCCCTCGCAAATAAAAACTTTTAATCCTTGAACCTATACCCTTAAGTCTAATTACATTACTATTAATGATTAAAATGATATCATTTATGATTTATATCAAAGATAGGGAACTAATGACAATTGCAAATCCTAAACCCTAAAGACTTTGCGAGGGATTTCCTACAGTCTCTCGCAATTCCCTCGCAATGTCTCGAAATATTAATTACATATTTTTATATGCTTGCTAGGGGTTTGCGAGGGACCATAGCTAATCCCTAGCAAATTTTGCGAGGGATTTGCGACGCCGTGTTTTTTCTATATAACTAGAAAACCTAGTTTGAGCGAAGCTCAAACCTCGACTAATACGCAGCCAAAAGAAAAACCCTAGTTCCCTCATCCTTCTCTTCTCTGATCTCTTCTATCTTTTCCGGTGAGTCTCCTCCTCTTCTCTCAGTCCCGGTTACTCTCCGATCTATCTCCATCTCGCTTCTCCGACTAACCACCTCTCCGATCTATCTCCACCACTCTTCTCCAATCTATCTCCACATCTCGTCTCTGGTGACTGTCTCCTCCTCTCCCCTCTATCTCCGGTGAGTCTCCTCCTCTCTTTTCTATCTCCGGTTACTCTTTCTGTTCTCCCGATTTGATTTGGGGTTTCGATTTAGGGTTTCAATTTGGGGTTTTGATTCGATTTAGGGTTTCGTGTTCAATTTCGTTTTCAATTTTGATTTTAGGGGTTGTATTTTAGGTTTTTGATTTTAGGGTTTCGATTTAGGGTTTCAATTTTAGGGTTTTGATTTTATGGTTTTGATTTTAGGATTCGAATTTTGGGTATAGCGTTCTTATTTCGTGTTCAATTTCGATCTTAGGGTTTCGATCTTAGGGTTTTGATTTTAGGGTTTCAATTTTAGGGTTTTTATTTTAGGGTTTTGATTTTAGGATTCGAATTTTGAGTTTAAATTGTTTTTTGTATAATTTTATTGAATTTTGGTTTTAGTGTTTAGGTTTAATTTTAATTTTACTTTATTCTTATTAATTTTGATTTAAGGGTTTCTAATAATTTTATTGAATTTTACTTTCAGATGTCTTCTCGAGACCAAAACGGGTCTGTAAACCAAAATGTTTACACCCGGTACAAATCATCTCAAAGGTTATCTCCTCCCATCTCTGCTCGAGGGATACACTCTACTAGCTCTGCTCAAAGGGTGCCTTCTCCCGCTTCTTCTCAGGGAACCTCACCGGCAACACAAGATAACCGTAATGCAACCTCTGTAGGGGTACAAAACGATCTTCCTCCTCAGCAATCAACCTCGGGTGTCAACAGTATGACTGTTTCTCAAACTTTTTTCACTTTTGGAAGAGTTACTTGCAAGTCCCGGACGTGCTAGCTTACCAAAACTGGATCCTAAGCGACCTTCGGGTACTCTCTGGTGAGAATGTTCCTCATTCCTTTTATCTTTATCTAACCTATAGTTTATCTTTATGTTTTGTATTTTCAATGATCTTCATTCCTTTTATCTTATGTTTTTTTGTAGGTTTGACCAGGATTCTTCCGTTTCTGCTACTGTCCGGACCATTTTCGAAAGAGATTTCAAATCAGTTCATGCCAATTGGACCCAAACACCAGGTCCGGTTGTAAACCGGTGGTTTGAAATTTTTGCGGTAAGTTACAGATTCTTTGATGTGTTTAAATTACAGATTTTGTGTGTTTATCACTTGATTCTGATTCTGATTATGATTCATGTTATGTCTTTACAAGCAAACATATAACTGGGATATGTCCATCAATGGAAGAGTTAGAGCTGAGTTTGAAAAGAAGTTGAAGACCTGGATGAGTGATCAAGTGTCTCGGTGGAAGGGTAAGTGGAGGAAGAAAGGTAATGATGCAATGCCACAGTGGCTTGATCCTACCGTATGGGATGGCTTGATATCGCTTTGGTGTGAACCAAAATTAGAAGAAAAGAGTATTAATAGCCGTAATGCTCGCTATAGTGATCCTGATGGCACCGGAATTCATAAGCACCGTTCTGGTCAGACCTCTTTCAAAGCCGGAGCACGAAAGCTTGTAAGTATCTCTGTTTAACACAAGTTCATTAATCATATCATATCTTCAATATCGTAATATAGTTGTTTCATTTCTCTGGTTTTAGTCTGAGAGCACTGGTGAGCCACTACCTGATTTCCTGCGAGTCCTAGAAGACACTCATAGGAAACCAGATGGGTCGATTGTTGATGGACTGAAGGTGTTCAATGGACTGTCTGAGAAAGTGTCATCAAAGATAGCTGAAGCTGAGTCTCAGCTATTATCAGCGGATAACATGGAGAGTAGTGCTTCTGGCGGGTTATTACTAACTGTGAAGAACCAAATTTATGCCGAGGTAAAACATGCTTCATTGTTTATGTTAATGTTTGTGTTTGTGTAAACTATGTGTGTATATGTTTATGTTTATGTTTGTGTAAACACTTATGGTGTGTATATGTTTTGTTGGTAGGTTGCTCCGAAGAAGAAGAACCGGATATATGGGGTTGGTAACATGCAAGCAGAAGCATCTTCAGCTCAGATTGTTCAACCGCCTCCTCCTTCTGAAGATCCACTTGTTCTAGCTGCGAAGCTTGCTGCTGCCGAAGCTGTTCTTTCAACTCAGGCAACTCAACTACAGGCCAATGCAGAGAAGATGCAAGAAAATGCAGTGAGGATGCAAGAAAATGATCTTAAGATGCAAGAAAATTCAGAGAAGATGCATAGTTATGATGCATACTTTGATTATCTTGCATCCAAAGATCCAGAGTTTGCTGCTAGATTTCGTCGAGAAGATTGACCGGCCAGACCTGCGACCGGAAATGGAACCACCGGACAATGATGAACTGATGAACTCTCTTTATCCTCTCATGTATTGTTTTGTCTAGAAGAAAATCGGTTATTATGTTTTGTTAATTTATTTTGTAAACTTAGTACTTCTAATTACAGCTTTAATGTACATAAGTTTAAGGTTTAATTATAATTACAAGTTTAATTTAATTAAGCTTACCAAAATGAAAATTCTAATTTTTTTTTATATCTTTATTATAATTCGCGACGGAAATATTAATTGCAAAAGCATCGCAAATTTGCGAGGGATTTACTAGATACAAAATTGCTAGGATATTGCTAGAAAAACAATTCCTCGCAAAATGCGTGAGATTTGCGAGAAACAACTTTCCCTCGCAAAAGTTGCGAGGGAATTGCAACGTTGACCGAATTGCGAGAAGCGATTTGCGAGGGACGGTCTTTCCTTGCAAATCTCTCGCTTTTATTGATTTGCGAGGGATTCGCGATATATTCGTCCATCGCAAAAGACGTGTTTTCTTGTAGTGTAAGAAGCTTTTTAGGTCATGCTGGGTTTTATAGAAAGTTCATTAAAGATATCTCAAAGATTGCTAGGCCTCTTACAAGATTGTTGTGTAAAGAAGTTGAATATGAGTTTGGTGAAGAGTGTCTTCAAGCTTTCAAGAAGATAAAGGAATAGTTGGTTAGTGCTCCCATAGTTCAAGCCCCAGATTGGAATTTGCCATTTGAAATCATGTGTGATGCTAGTGACTATGCAGTTGGAGCAGTACTCGGTCAAAAAAAAAAGACAAGAAGCTACATGTTATATTCTATGCAAGTGGATGAAGCTCAAGTCATGTATGCTACAACAGAGAAGGAGCTCCTTGCTATTGTCTTTGCATTTGAAAAGTTCAGGTTAGACTTGGTGGGTTCAAAAGTTATTGTTCATACTGATCATGCAGAATTGAGACATCTTTTAGCAAAGAAAGATGTTAAACCAAGACTGTTGAGATGGATATTGCTACTTCAAGAGTTTGATTTGGAGATTAAGGATAAGAAATGTATTGAAAATGGACTAGCAGATCATTTATCAAGAATGAGGATTGACAATGAGATTCCAATCAATGATGTACTTCCTGAAGAGCAACTAATGGCAATTCAACTCCTAGATAAGAGCCATGATACTTGGAAAAAGATTGGAGAAGTCATGAGTTTGGAAGAGAATGGTCCTTGGTATGCTGATTTTGTGAACTATCTTTCTTGTGGTCTTGAACCACCAAATCTGGTTGGTTATGCTAGAAAAAAGTTCTTCAAAGACATCAACAACTACTATTGGGATGCACCTTACCTCTACACTCTTTGTAAGGACAAGATTTTTAGAAGATGTGTTGTCAAAGAACAGATAGAAGGTTTAGTAGAACTTTGTCATGGAGCAGCCTATGGAGGTTATTTTGCTACATTCAAGACAATCACAAAGATCCTTCAAAGCTGGTTGGTGGTGGCCTACAATGTTCAAAAACACTCAAGAGATTATCTCCAAATGTGATTCATGTCAAAGAAAAGGACACATCAGCAGGAGGAATGAAATGCCACAAACTCATATTTTTGAGGTTATAGTGTTTGATGTATGAGGTATAGACTTCATGGGACCATTTCCTTCTTCCTATGGTAACAATTACATACTTGTAGCTGTTGATTATGACTAGTCCTACTAATAATGCAAAGGTGGTGTTGAAGTTGTTTAAAACAATCATCTTCTAGGTTTGGTATCCCAAGAGTGGTCATAAGTGATGGAGGAAGACACTTTATCAACAAGGTCTTCGAAAGTCTTCTCAAGAGGCATGGAGTGAAGTATAAGGTTGCTACACCTTACCATCCCCAAACTAGTGGTCAGGTTGAGGTTTCAAAATCAAGGCAATTCTTGAGAAAACAGTTGGTATTACAAGGAAGGATTGGGCAAAGAAACTGGATGATGCTCTATGGGCATATAAAACTGCCTATAAGACACCAATTATAACCACTCCATTAAATCTTCTCTATGGGAAGTCTTGTCATTTTCCAGTTGAATTAGAGTATAAGGCAATGTGGGCAGTCAAGCTTCTTAACTTTGATATCAAGAATGCCGCTGAGAAACACTTGGTGCAATTGATTGAGTTGGAAGAGATCCGCCTTGAAGCTTATGAGAGTTCAAAGATCTACAAGGAGAGGACAAAGGCATTCCATGACAAGAGACAACTTCCAAGGGTTTTCAAGGAAGGAGATTTAGTGTTGCTGTTCAACTCCCAGTTGAGGCTATTCCCGGAAAAGCTCAAATCTCGTTGGTCGGTGTATTACCCCTGACTTTGACCTAGTATACAGACGGATGGCTGTGAACGTGGACATGCGGCCGAGACTTTGAAAATTATGCGAAAATAAAACTTTGTTGGAGCCATCAATAAACCAAGACTTATCCGAAGGTTTGATCGAAGAAAAATGGTTGAATTGATTTTTATATCAAACCATGAGCGAGTTAAAGATTTCTATCAGCTATCGTCAAGTACCAAGAAGAGAATGACCGGCTATCAGTGGCAATGGGCAGTAAGGCTATGGGAAGATGATATGCATTCGGTCAAAGGACATGATCGAGTGTTTACTAAAGGTTATGGAGTTGAATATCAAGGGTTAAACTAGTTTTACCGAGAAGGAGCTGATATTCAACAATTTGGTCGATGAAAAGATCAATTGTACGGAGAAAACTAGTTTTACCGAGAAGGAGCTGTTATGGTCGAGACAAGCGAGCGATGATCGAACAGGTTTGGATATGGAGACAACAAGGTTAGTAAGTGGTTAAGGACAAGCCACATTACATGAGTGTAGCTGTAAAAATCTGTAGAAGAACTCTCAATTCAGTTTTGACCACAAAGTTGTTTTGTCGTAGAGGTGCTTGTGGAGTAAGTAGATGTATCACCAGCTTGTTCTGTGTGGACCACGAGGTGCCACACTTTTGGATGAGAATGGCATGTGTCAAGCTTAAGTGGACACAAGCTTGAGTTTGGATAAGAATGGAAGTGGATATGGATAAGCTTTTGGATAATGCTTATCCACCACCTCGTGCTTACCTTAGCTTGGTGAGTAAGTCTCCTCTCCCTATATATAGTTACGAAATCCTAGCTTTAGTTCATTAGCTTTCCACCAAATTCCCACCCTTAGATAGTAAGTTAGATTGTTAGTTAGTTCGAGAAGCTTTTGGAGGCGAGTCGGGTAGAAGTTGGTTGAGCCGAGATATGTGGTCGGGTTTCCGGTAAGTAGGTTCTGCCCTTAGTCTTTTATTCTTTTTAGAATATTTTTCTAAGTTTTTGGTTCGGTCTGAAGCTTAGATCCATCCTTGGAGAAAGCTAGTCGGATCGAGATCCATAGGCGGGCAAGGGTAGATGTCATTTTCTCGACGTTAAGGCCAAGGTGAATACCGAAACATGTGTAGTAGCACATGATTAGGATTTTATTTTGTGTATGGGTTTAGGATTGAGGTTGCATGTTTATATTTATGCATAATAGTTAGATCTACGTTTTTGTTCGAGATCTACCTTTTTAGTTGGTTTAGATCTAGCATCCTTGCTTGATCTATTTTCTTTTTTTGAAGCTTGTGTGAGGTTTAGGAACTATACTTGGTATAGTTTCGAGATCTATTGTTGTTGTGAAGTTTCTTATGCAATTTTATGAGGTTAGGCTAGCGTTGGTATAGTCGTTATGCTGCTTGGTTATTCATAGTCAATAATCGGTGTTTATTGGCATGATAACCGGGCGTTGTGTAAGTTGTTGTTTAATTGTTTTATTTATTGATTGCTTGGTTGATTGTTTGTTCGTTTGTTTGTTTGTTTGTTTGATTGATTGTTTGTTGTTAGTTAATATTGTTGTTACTTGATTGACTTGTTTATGTTAGTAGATCTTGTTACGAGTGGTACTGACATTATGTTAGGCTCGTAGTAAGTAGTGTGGTGTTAATCATTTCTATGGCTAGTGTGTGGCGAGGTCGTGATTGTCCCAGCGGTTCGGAGTGGTTCACTACCACTGGGCACTAATTGATGAAGTAGTAACTTTTGGAGAAGGGATGTGATCCTTCTAGCCTTTGTGGCTAAGGGTCATAAGACATTGCCTTGTGGGAAATCAGGGTTGCATTAATAGTAAATGCCTTTAGGTTTTGTAGTGAGTAGTGTGATGGTTGTGGTGCCAGTTTGTTTGTAGTGTTAGTTAGCTTCCGTTGTGCATACTTTGTATTGAGTATGATTGCTTGTTATGCTTGATTGTGTATTGTGTGCTTGATTATTGTTTGGGGGTTGGGTCTTGGGTTGTTGATTGTTAGATCCCGGATTACTCAAGATTCTACTTTTGTTTTTCAGGTAACCGTAGTTGGACGCTGGACAACGGTTTAGAGTTTGTTGCCTTTGTAAAGATATATTTGGATTATATATTGTATGACTCGATTTGGGCCTTAGGCCTTGGCGCCGAACTCGTATGTATTTTAAGGTATTTTGAAAATTAATAAAATGAGATTTTATTAAAAGCCTTATGTTCCAATCGGTATTAGTCTTGTCCGGACTAAGACAGCTCACGGACATGGTACGGGTTAAAAAGCCTTAGGTCGTGTACGAAAGGAACAATACCCGCGGATGGACTGACTAAGGTATTGGATTCGTTCTCATAACCTCGGTTTGATCGTGTAACATCCGCGAACCGAAATCCCGGGTTAGGGATTGCATTGGTCGATGCACTATGTCTATTGGTCGATGCAAGGTTGGTTTTCTGCGGACGAGTTTAAGTTAAACGCTGCGTTTTGGGGTAGAAAACCCTTTAAGTCGTGTTTTTGTCTCATTCAGCGAGTTTGGCCGTTTCTGAGAGAAAATAAGAGAGAAAAGAGTTCATATCGGTTCTTAAGCGTTTTTGGGAGATTCTTGGAGGTTTTTGGCGTTTCCTGGTGAGATCTGAGGCTTAGAACGTTGTAGGAGATTCCTGGAAGTGTTTTCTTGCTTGTTTGAGGTTCAGAATCGTCTTGGCAAAGGTAAGTGCATGACCCTAGCTTATCTAAGCTGGAGATTTCTCTAATTTGTAATATCACATCTACTAAATCAAATGCAGTAGAACTAGGTGAAACTTATAAACCTAGGTGGAATTAGTAAAACTATTAAAACGGAAATATAACTAGGTAAAGGAAGTAAAAGAAGGTAATACTAGGTAAACGGAAGTAAAACTAGTAAGATAATATAAAACTAAGTATAACTCGGTAAAACGGGTAGAACTGAAGGAAAACTAGGTACAACAAGTAGTCTCGTGACAAATTGCTTGGATTATTTCCATGATTCTATCGTTTGTAAAACTAGTAAAATTATCGTCACTAATATCTCATCTACTAAATCAAATGCAGTAGAACTAGGTAAAACTAAGAAAACTTGGTGGAATTAGTCAAACTATTAAAACAGAAATATAACTAGGTAAATACGATGCTCGGTATGTGCATCGGTCGATGCACTTTTTGCGTTTGTTGATGCAAAATGCGAAGACGGCGCATAAAACCTAGGGTTTTCGTGCTATGTTGATATTCATATGATTTACCTTGTTTTCCCTTAGTATTTTCACTTCTTTTGCATCATTTACCATCTAGTTTGGCCCCTTTTGCATAGTTTTAGGAATGTTTATGCATTAGAGTGAAGTTGCATGGCATTTGCATGTTTTCTTGCGTAAACAGGTGATTTTGGAGCCTAAGGAGCATGGAAGGAATGCTGAAGAAGAATGGAGCTGAGAAAAGAAGGAAACAAGAGAGTTAGAGCTGAAGAACCAAGGTCCGGAGTCCCACTCGACCGCCCACCCGACCAGACACTCGACCGTGTACGGAGATGGACTCGACCGAGTGGAAGATGCACAAGAGAAGCCAGCTCGACCGGTCACTCGACCGAGCACCAGGTCGAGTTGGCCGAGCCGCCTAGCTATTTTGTGTTTTATCATTTTTAGGGCTTCCTATATAAGGCCTTGTACCCTGCAGCCACAAAGGAGTCCAGCTTTTTAGATATTCTAAAACCTAGTATTTACCCTTTTGGGAATTATTTCTTTTTGCATTTTTATTTTCTTAGATCTTGTACCTCTTTGAAGGAGAAAAACAAGAGATTCTTCATATTTGTTGGTTTCATAACTTTGAAAATATTGAGAATTCGAGTTTCATTCCTTTTTCAATATTGTAGATCTTTTATTTATCTTTCTATTGATGCAAGTTTCGGTGTTTTCTGGGTTTATGACTTTGTTGTTCATCATGTGTTCTTGTGAGTAGTTGCTTAGGATCTTGAGGATGGGTTAGGTTGGATTATGTTTGAGGTTTGTTTGATTTGGTCAAGCTTGATTGTTATAGATCTCTTCTAGGCTAGATGTTCTCAATGCTGATCCTATAACTGAGAGGGTAGGATTTGATCTCAAGCCTCTTAGCATCACACCAATGTCTAAGGTGCAAAGATAAGGCTAGATCTAGAGATTTTCATTAGGCATCCTAAGAGATTAGATGTCTTGTTTGATTATTGACTATAGATGATCTGTTGCTTACTTCTTGCTTGTATAAGTTCTTTCTTTTGTGAGAACAAGTCTTGAAATATATGAGCTTGATTGTTTTTGCCATGAGAGTGGATTAACATGTTCTACGAGATCATTGTCTAGAGATTAGCTCAAGTTGTTTGAGATTTGTTGACCAAGTTAGATGACCTCAATCATTAGTCCAGCCCATGAATCCCTCCTCAAGACCTTCCTTGTTTATTGATTTCCTAACTTTAATCATGTTGTTTGTCTGTTGTTTGATTCACTTTTGTATTACTCTGTTTTGCTTGCATTGCTTTGTTTCTCGCGTTTGTCCAGCTCGACCCTGTACTCGATCTACACTCGATCGAGTTCTTGCTCGAGCTCATCCCCAAAATTCTTGTTTATGCTTTGTAGTTGTCCTGTCTCAATTCATGTTTCATTTTAGTTGCATTTCTGTTGCATTCACTTAGTTTCCTGTTCATTGCTTGCCTTGCATTAGTTCATTACTTGCATTACTATAGTTTATATTTCTGTTCTTATTGCATCATAGCTTTGATTAATCTGTTCTCTTTACTTTTAGCATCTATCTTAGTAGCTTTTACTTTCTGCATTTTACATTTCATAAATAGGTTGTTAGTGACAAACATCCTTCATACTTGGCTTGACTTAGACATATATGCACATCCTGATTGCTTGCAAACACTCATATTGGATTGTCACCTCTTATACTGCAACATCATAAGGGGAATTGAAACACCTGCACTCCATTTATTCATCATAATTAATATCTCATTCCATCATACCATCCATTCACCACCATACATCAAATAATATGTGTTTCATATGTCGAGCATGCGTCGGTCGATGCAGTGAGAGTGTCGACCGATCAATCGTGCGTCGGTCGATGCAACCCCCATTGGTGTCGGTCGATGCTTGCTTGCTGACGGTCGATGCAGAGTCCTTGTTTGTTCTTGTTGATTGTTGATTGTTGGTTGATGGTTAGAGTTGTCTCTATTGCTTGTGTGTATAGCCCAATAGATGAGAGGATTGCCTTACTGAGTGTATATAAAATACTCATGCATTGCAATTTGTGTTTGTGGTGCAGGTAAAGGTAAAGTGTGATCGTGGAATCCAGGCAATGAAGAGGAAGATGTTCTAGGGTCTCGATTGGATGTTGTCAGACATTGCTACGTTGCTAGGAGTTGGGTCATTAGAACATTGCTAGGTTGTTTGTTCTATGTTTCCTATTGGTTGAATATTGGATATTGTTTATGCTATATTATTGGTTTTGTTATTGGATATTTATTGGATATTGGTATTTGTTATTCCGTTATTGATTGTGAATGTAGTTAGGTGGCTAGTGGATATGGGACCACAAGTTGTAGTTTATTTATTTATTATTATTTATTAGTATCATTTTTTAAAAAAATGGGTCGGGTCGTTTCAGTTTGGTATCAGAGCCCTTACGGTTCTAGGTTTGGGTTCACTAGACTTTGTGCTGTAGATGTTTAGGATTTGGCATGCCTTGATTGATTATGTGAGTTAGTCAATTGTGTGTGGCATGGAGTCCTAGAACATCCTCTTCGAGCCTACTGTGTGATTCCACGGTGAGTTAATGTTTCTGTGTTCTGTTTAATTGTTTGCTTAGTCTTCTGGTCATGGTATGGCAGATGGCTAGAGGTGATTATGTTTCTGGTCGTGGATGCGGACGTGGTCGAGGTAGGGGCTGAGGCCCAGTTGTTAGTGATACTGTGGACCAGAGTGTGACAGCTGAGAGTGTTGGCGAGTCGCAGGTTGTCCAGGAGGATTTCGTGAGTGTGCCGGAGGTGGCGGTACTGGTTCTCGAGTGGCCAGTGATGCTAGGGTCCCGGGTGTGGGAGCCACAGCGAGTGGAGTCCCTGGAGTTGATGTTGCGCCTTTGCTAGCACAGTTTTTGGAGCGGTTGCCACCTGTGGCACCGGCTCAGGTTTATGTTCAGGTTGTGCCACCAGTGGTGGCGAAGCAGCGGCAGCAAGTGGCTGCGGATGGGGGAGCGCATTCTCGTTATGTGTATATGTTGAGGGAGATGCGTGGCATTGAGACTGCACAGTTTTTGGGTGGTACAGATCCTACTATTGCAGATGCGTGGAGAACGAGTGTGGAACGTAACTTCCAGACTCTGAGATGTCCTGAGGAGTTTTGGATGGACATTGGGGTCCACCATTTGATTGGTGAGATTCAGGTGTGGTGGAGATCAGTAGCTGCTAGGAGGGTGCAGAGAGAGATGACTTGAACTGACTTCGTGCAGGAGTTCAACCGCAAGTATTTTCCAAGAGAAGCATTGGACCGGAGAGATGACTTGGGATGATGTGGGCTGACTTCTACAGTTGTCTCAGGGGACACGGTCAGTGCGGGAGATGGATTTGGAGTTCAGTCAACTTCTGTGCTATGGGGTCGACTATGGAGTCTGAGGAGGCCCAGATGAGGAGGTTTATGAGGGCTCTTCATGATGACTTGAGGGTTTACTGTAGAGGACGTAGCTATGCTTCGCGTGCAGAGCTGGTTGAGGCTGCAGCAGAGATCGAGGAGGACATCCGGGCACAGTCAGTGGCGGTTAGTCCAGCAGTAAAGCCTTGTAAGGCTCAGCATCATGGAGGTTCTAGCAAGGGCAGAAAGCCTACGCAGGGAACCAAGAGGAGGTGGGAGGCTATGTAGAGGCCGAGTAGTGCGAGTTACTTCAGGTGTGAGAGCAAGGATCACAAGGTTGCTAGCTGTCCCAAGAGGATGCTCCGAAGGCAGCGGTTTGTGTATGCTATCATTGGAGGGAGCCAGGGCACATCAGGCCTTTGTGTCCCAAGTTGCAGCCGGTGGCAGTGGCAACGTTGCAGCAGGTGCAGCCAGGAGGGCAGCAGATCCAGCCAGGAGGGCAGCAGGTCCAGCCAGGAGGGCAGTCGGTGGCAGGTATTGAGCAGGCGCCACGGGTTTACACGACGGTCGAGCCTGGTGGAACCAGTGCCGGAGAGATCATAGGTATAACTTTTGGTACTTAAACTTTGTGAATTACAGTAAGTTCAGATTTTATTTTTTCCTGTGATAAAGTGTTAGGTTCTCAACACATGAGGTTTGTGTAGGGACCTTGTTGGTGGGCGGGTTTAAGTCCCATGTTATGTTTGATTCTGGAGCTTCTCATAGCTTTTTTACTCTGGAGTTTGTAGAGAGCGCGGGAATCAGAGAGGATCCCGGGGAGCATACAGGAGTTGTCAGAGTTGATTGAGGCAAGTTTCTGAGAGTTATTGGACAAGCTAGAGGAGTTGCTCATCAGTCCAGTGGAGTTGTATGATTTTATTCTCAGGATGGATTGGTTGCATCGGCATATGGTGCATTTGGATTGCCATCAGGGTAGAGTGGAGTTTGAGCGTCCAGGAGGGAAGTTTGTTTTTCAGGGTATTAGACCGACTTCAGGGAGTCTCGTGATCTCGGCCATTAAGGCTGTGAAGATGATCGAGAAGGGCCATGAGGCTTATTTGGTTACTATATCAATGTCAGAGTCAGTGGGGAAGTCTACGGTTAGCGGTATTCAGGTTGTTGACGAATTTGAGGATGTGTTTCAATTATTGCAGGGATTACCACCATCTCGGTCTTATCCTTTCACGATTGAACTGGAACCAGGGACGACGCTGTTATCCAAGGCTCCTTACAGAATGGCTCCAGCAGAGATGGCAGAGTTGAAGAAGAAGTTAGAGGATCTGTTGAACAAGGGATTTATCCGTCCTAGTGTGTCACCGTGGGGAGTGCCGGTGTTGTTTGTTAAGAAGAAGGATGGGAGTTTTCGTTTGTGTATTGATTATCGGGGTGTGAACCGGGTCACTGTAAATAACAAGTACCCTCTGTCGAGGATTGATGAGTTGTTGGATCAGTTGAGAGGTGCTACTTGGTTCTCCAAGATAGATCTGGCGTCGGGTTATCATCAAATTCCGAAAGATGAAGCAGATGTGAGGAAGACTGCATACAGGACGAGGTATGGGCATTATGAGTTTGTGGTGATGCCTTTTGGGTTTACTAATGCGCCAGCAGCGTTTATGAGGTTTATGAACAGCGTATTTCAGGAGTTTCTGGATGTGTCTGTCATTATCTTCATCGATGATACTTTTCTAAGAGTCCAGAGGAACATGCAGTGCATTTGAGGGCAGTTCTGGAGAAGCTGCGGGAGCAGAAGTTTTTTGCTAAGTTGAGCAAGTGTAATTTCTGGCAGCGGGAGATGGGCTTTCTGGGTCACATTGTTTCTGCAGACGGAGTTTCTGTTAGACCGCAGAATGCCACTAAGATCAGGAGTTTTCTTGGGTTGGCAGGTTATTATAGACGATTTGTGCAGGGCTTTGCAAGCAGAGCAAGTCCTATGACTAAGTTGACAGGGAAGGATGTTCCTTTTTTCTGGTCACAGGAGTGTGAGGAGGGCTTTGCAAGCTTGAAGGAGATGTTGACTACTACACCAGTGTTGGCTTTGTCAGAGCAGGGAGAACCCTATGTGGTTTATACTGATGCATCCAGAGTTGGTTTGGGTTGTGTGATGATGCAGGTGATTGCCTATGCTTCGCGGCAGTTTCGGAAGCATGAGGAAAACTATCCTACTCATAATTTGGAGATGGCTGCTGTAGTTTTTGCCTTAAAGATTTGGAGATTCTATCTTTATGGTGCAAAAGTGCAGATGTATATAGATCATAAGAGCCTGAAGTATATATTCACTCAGCCTTAGTTGAATTTGAGGAAGAAGCGGTGGATGGAGCTTGTGGCAGATTATGATTTGGAGATAGCCTATCACCCTGGTAAGGCTAACTTGGATGCAGATGCTTTGAGTCAGAAGAGGGCAGCTTCGGCTCAGGAGCAGGACATGGAGACTCTGGTAGGAGAGATCAGTGCATTGAGTTTGTGTGCCGTTGGGTTTGGAGGCGGCAGACAGAGCAGACTTTCTGAGTAGGGTGCGGTTGGCTTAGGAGAAGGATTTGGGCTGGCGGATGCCTCTAAGGTTGTGGATACAGAGTATCAGGTCTCAGTTAATGGTACTATTTTGGTGCACGGACGGATTTGTGTGCCAAGGATGAGGAGTTGAGACAGGAGATCCTGAGAGAGGCGCATTCGAGCAAGTTTTCTATTCATCTAGGAGCGACTAAGATGTACCGTGACCTCAAGGGGTACTATCACTGGGCCGGAATGAAGAAGGATGTGGCAAGTTGGGTCGCAAGGTGCGATGTGTGTCAGCTAGTGAAGGCAGAGCATCATGTTCCATGTAGGTTGCTGAAGAGTCTTCCCATTCTAGAGTGGAAGTGGGATATGATCACGATGGATATTGTGGTAGGATTGCCAGTGTCTCGGACTTTTGATGCTATTTGGGTCATTGTGGACCAGTTGACTAAGTCAGCACACTTTCTGGCTATCAAGAAGACTGATGGAGCTGCGGCTTGGATAAAAAATTTGTGAAGGAGATAGTCAGGTTCCACGGGGTTCCAGGGAGTATTGTGTCTGATAGGGATCCTAAGTTCACTTCGGTGTTCTGGAAGGCATTTCAGGCAGAGGTGGGCACTAAGGTGCATATGAGTACAACTTATCATCCACAGACAGATAGGCAGTCAGAGAGGACGATCTAAACTTTGGAGGATTTGTTGAGGATGAGTGTGTTTGATTGGGGTGGCCATTGGGTGGATACCCTGTGTTTGGCGGATTTTGCCTACAACAACAGTTATTAGATGAGTATTGGGATGGCTCCTTATGAGGCTTTATATGGGAGGCCGTGTCGTACACCGTTATGTTGGACTCAGGTGGGGGAGAGGAGATTCGGGTTCTCAAGCTGAACATGAAGGACGCCCATGATAGGCAAAGGAGTTAAGCTGATAAAAGAGGAGAGAAGTTGAGTTTCAGGTGGGAGGCAGAGTGTACCTCAAGATGGCCATGTTGCGGTGTCCAAACAGGTCATTGACAGAGACTAAGATGAGTCCAAGGTATGTGGGTCCGTTCAGAGTGATTGAGCGGGTGGGACCGGTTGCATATAGGCTGGAGTTGCCCGAGGTTATGCGTGCGTTCCAAAAGGTTTTCCATGTGTCAATGTTGCGGAAGTTTCTCTGAGACGATGATCAGTTGTTGGCTAAGATTCCTGAGGATCTTCACCCCAACATGACTTTGGAGACGAGGCCAGTGAGGGTTCTCGAGAGGAGAGTTAAGGAACTTCGGAAGAAGATGGTTCCTTTGATGAGAGTCCTTTGGGACTGTGATGGTGTTGAGGAGCAGACTTGGGAGCCAGAGCCGAGGATGAAGGCAAGGTTTAAGAAGTGTTATGAGAAGCAAGCCGCGACTTGAGCTTGTTTAGCCTGGTCTCATCTGTAATCCGTGGCTGGAGCGGGAACGGAGTATTCCAGCCTATCTATCTTGTTTACTTGGTCGCTTAGGGGTGGTTGGTTATGCGACTAAGTAACAAGATGAGATGGTGTTTGGGGTACAAAATTTCCGTAAGGCGGTGGTTTGAGGGAAAGTTTCCAGAAATAGAAGTTTCTAAAAATGGAAAGTTTCCAAAAGTGGGAAGTCTAAAATTGAAAAGTTTTATGGGAGTTAGAATTTGTCCATTTTTAGCGGTTGTGAGCCTTGGAGGGGCTCGTGTGGCCTTCATGGTAGACTTTTGAGTCGATACGCCCGTGTGTGGCGGTCTTTTGAGACATTGTGTGGCCTTTGTGGCGGGTAAACCAATTGTGTGGCCTTTGTGACGGGCTGTTTAGCCAATTGTGTGGTCTTCGTGACGGTCCTTTGGGACATGTGGCCTGTTGAGGCGATCCTTCGGGATGTATGGTCTTTGTGACGGTCCTTCGGGACGAGTGATCTTAGTGGCAGTCCTTTGGGACAAGTGGTCTTTGTTACGGTCCTTCGGGACGAGTGGCCTTGGTGGCGGTCCTGTTGAGATCAATTGTTTGGTCTTTGTGACGGTCCTGTTTAGGATATTTGTTTGGCCTTGGTGACGGTCCTGTTTAGGACTTTTGTTTGGCCTTGGTGGCGGTCCTGTTTAGGACATTTGTTGGCCTTTGTGGCATGTATATGATCCTTGTGTGATCATGAGGTATTCCAGAGAGAGGATATGTGGTTGGTAGGACATTGTGATGTTTTACGCGAGCAACAAGGAAACCTGGTTAGGGATAGGACTCAGACGTGTTCAAAATTGTTTGCTCGCTACTCTTGGGGAACTTCGGTTCTCCTAGTACTGCCAATTTCTGAGACTTTGTGGCTTGGGAGTATGGTTGGTATATCGACTTCGGATGATGATCCGGGGGCGCGCTGTAGGGTGGCAACCCAAGAGACGGATATTGGACTTCCTTATACATTATGGAATGCAGGCTTAGGCCTGATGAAGAGCCAATAAAACTCAAGGTTGAGACCTATGAGTAAAGGAAAGTCCAAAAGTTGAGAGCAAATAATGCCTGAAACGTGAGTCCATCGCCTAGAGGTCACCTTCCGTAGATCGGTCGGAGAAGTGCGGGCCGTAGAGACGGTTGCACGGGAGTCCTTGGCTGATGGTTGTTCGAGATTCGAGGACAAATCTATGTTGGTGTGGGAGAATTATAACATCCGCAAACCGAAATCCCAGTTTAGGGGTTGCATAGGTTGATGCAAGGTTGGTTTTCTGCGGACGAGTTTAAGTGAAATGATGTGTTTTGCGGTAGAAAACCCTTAAGTCGTGTTTTTGTCTCATTCGGCGAGTTTGGCCGTTTCTGAGAGAAAATAAGAGAGAAAAGAGTTCATATCGGTTCTTAAGCGTTTTGGGAGATTCTTGGAGGTTTGTGGCGTTTTCTGGTGAGATCTAAGGCTTAGAACGTTGTAGGAGATTCCTGGAAGTGTTTTCTTGCTTGTTTGAGGTTCAGAATCGTCTTGGCAAAGGTAAGTGCATGACCATGGCTTATCTAAGCTGGAGATTTCGCTAATCTGCTTGTTATGTGTTGTGTGGCTTGTCAGATTGTTATTTGGAATGTTAGGAAGCTTTCTTTTGGCTTGGGATCGAGTTTTGTGGTTGTAGGAATGAAGATCCTGCGAGAAGCTTTGGGGGAAAATGATGCTTGGCATGTGCATTGGTCAATGAAAGATGCGAGGACGGCGCGTAAAACCTAAGGTTTTCGTGCTATGTCGATTATGTTTCGGTCGATGCAGTGGGAGTGTCAGTCGATGCAAGTGTAACTTGTATCGGTCGATGCAATCGTGCGTCGGTCGATGCAACCCTCATTGGTGTCGATTCATGCTTGCTTGGTGTCGGTCGATGATGAGTCCTGGTTTGTTATTGTTTATTGTTGATTGTTGGTTGATGGTTAGAGTTGTCTCTATTGCTTGTGTGTATAGCCCAGTAGATGGGATGATTGCCTTACTGAGTGTTTATAAAATATTCATGCATTGCAATTTGTGTTTATGGTACAGGTAAAGGCAAAATGTGATCGTTGAATCCAGGCAATGAAGAGGAGGATGTTCTAGGGTCTCGATTGGATGTTGTCTGGCATTGCTAGGTTGCTAGAGTTGGGTCATTAGAACATTGCTAGGTTGTTGGTTCTATGTTTCCTGTTGGTTGAATATTGGATATTGCTTATGCTGTACTATTGGTTTTATTATTGGATATTTATTGGATGTTGGTATTTGTTATTCCACTGGTGATTGTGAATTTGGTTATGTGGCTAGTGGGTATGAGACCACTAGTTGTAGTTTATTTTTTATTATTATTTATTAGTATCGTTTAAAAAAAAAACGGGTCGGGTCGTTTCAGATCATCTACGGGTATCGCAAGTAACGCGTCCGATTCGTTCTTAGTCTTAGAACGATTAGGGGGTGTTACAAGAGTGGTATCATAGCATGGTTTAAGATGCTCAAGGGACACAAGTTTTCAAAATGTTTTATCGAGTTAAAATGAGTCGCAAAGGCAACTTTAGGAAACCGGTGTGTCCATGTGCTATAGGTAGATGGGATAGGATAAGTTAGGTTTACCCTTTGGTTGTTGGTGCAGATCTGGAGTGAAAGGATGAAAGAAGGAAGGTTGTGCATACCTCGACAAGACTAAGAATTTGTGGTGGAGAACTCTTATGATGAAGAAGTTGTTGAAGTAGAAGTTGAGAAGAGTCAGAAGATGAAGTTATGGTGCAAGACAAGAGTAGCCGAGGATTGATGAAGGAGGACAACGAGCGCATGCTTATAATGGTGTAAGGCATCTCCAAGCAAGTAGACGTTGCAAGAAGATCATTCAAGAATTCTGTATGCTTGAACAACCGAGAAGGAGGAGATTTCGCGAAGCAAGTTGAAGAAGAATGGAGGAAAGGATCCAGTAAAGAAGAAGAAGAATATGATTTCTCACCCGATTCAGTCTATGTAGTCGTTGGTCTATCCACTCCGACCTGTCTAGTAATCCAGAGAAGGAGGAAGTGAAGGCACAAGTAAGTTGTGTTATACCTTAGGAATAGATTACCCTAACCTCTATGACCTTATGAGGTCTCAGCAAAGGTAAGTATGGGTTCTAACTCTCTTTTGTGTGTGGTTGATTGCATTTTTTTTCTAGTGCTAGCACATAGAATTTTTGGTAGGTTGCTTGCTTTAATTTTAGAAATTATCGCTTGCATTGGTTGTGTAGTGTAGTGCTTGCATTGTTTGTATTAAGTGCAACTAGGCATGTGGAATCCTAAACCCATGCCGTGTTGTCCCCTTAAGAATTTTGAGTGTTTGAGTCGAAGAGAATTAGGGTTGGTGTTCTAGGATTCCTAGGAGCCTTGAGAACCCTAAGAGTTAGACGTTGAGAGTTTAGTTGAACCATAGAATTTTAGGTCGAATCCGTTAGTTGTTTTCGTGGGGCTTTATGGGTGTGTGAGAGCACAAGCAGAGGTTGGAGTGTCAAGTATAATGAAGTTTTATGTGATCGGGAATTACATATGCGAGAGTGAAGTCAAAAGAAGAGTTTGAAGTTGTGTCGTGCAAGATTCGACCTATAGATCAGTAAGCTTGTCAAGTCGTCAAGTGATCAGGACATCACATTTCAGAAGAGAGAGAATAAAGTCAGTATGAAAGAAGAAGAGCCAATGCCAAATCTACTATGGGAAGAGTCCTAGTATGGTTATACTGCCAATAGCCATGAAGGAAGGAACCTTCACTAAGAAGTTAGCAGAAGATAGTCGTACGAAGAGCTAGAAATTGTTGAGAAGAAGTGACAGTGTAGTACTTGTTCTACTCACAAACATAATAATCTCTAAAGACGAGTTTCAGCTTGCAGAAAGTTTCCAAAGAAGAAGGAGTAGTCGTTCGACTCACAAAAGGAGTTCGCCAAGTGAAGAGTGAAGATTAGTCAAGTATAGGCAAAAGGCGATCAAGTGGAGGTTTGAAGGATCATACAACCAAATGAAGAAGTTATCAAGAAAGAAGTTGGCGTTGAAGCTATAACAACAACTTTGAAGGATGTGGAGTCCAAATATCCAAGGATCCACCAAGAAGTTATATTAACTCGAAGGACGGAGTTAATATCATCAAGGAAGGGAAGCATGAAGTTAATTGGAGGAGCTAGAAGGACACTAGCTCATTATCAAGGAATTGTCATTACCGAAAGTCTACAGAGGGTGATCGATGAAGATTCAAGTTAGAAGCAGAGAAGAAGAGGAGTAAGAAGAACTATCCAATGGAAAGGATAACTAGAAGAAGAGACAAAGGCGTTGGAGTCAAACATGGAAGCAAGAAGTGCAAATTTAAAAAAAAAAAAAAAAAAAAATTAATGCAATCAAAAAGGAGGAGGGTAAGATAAAAGCCCATGAGATGGAAATCATGAGACCAAGAAGACATTAGCTGAAGAAGAAGTTAGCTAAAGCAAAGAGAAGGAGAATTTTGTAGCAGTTGCCACCAAAGGGTGTAAGACGCATATTAAAGCAAGTTCCAAGGGAAGGAGTCAAATTGTAGGATGCAAGAAAAGTTGAACCGCGAAGACAAGAAAGAGAAGAAAACATATGTTAGAGGAGTAGAGAAAGAAAAGGTTGGGTTACACACAATGTAATGTGTTGTGAGCCTAGGACGTATATGAAGAACCAAAGGAAGTGTTGGTTTTCACCAAAGCGTGAAAATGTGGGACGATAAGATCATTCAAAGAAGGCATCAAAAAGATGGTTAGAATGTTGATTTGGATTCAGGTTTGGGAACAAGAAGGGAGATAAAGGTTTACTTGGTCAAAAGAAAAGAAAATAAAGGTATCTAAGGTTAAGTTTGGTTATAAGCTCTAAGTCTCAAAGAAAAGGGATAGAAATTCTAGTTATAGTCTCCTAGAATCAAAAAGAAAAAGAAAAGAGTAAAAAAAAAGTCAAATTAGATTGGGAGTATAGCAAAGAAAGAATAAGAAAGAAAGGGAGCTAGTGTTTAAAATAAAGAGTAACCTTAGAGATTTACAAAAAGAATAAGACCATAAGTTACAAAAGGGGGATTAAGAGATCAAAGTCTGAGTTTTTGGGTTGAAAAGAAAGAAAAGAAGGATGATAAAAGCTTCTAGGTGGGTAGAACATCAAGAACTAAGCTTTGTATGCCTATATTGTTCTCAGTCTTAGATTGGTTTCACAACTGTCTAGTGTTCCTTTTTGTTTGACAGTAAACCACGTAAAAAACACATGTGCCAACCCACCTTAAAAAGCCTTGCCCTTAAACCAGTTGAGCTTGATTTATTTTCCATTTGCAAGATCACACCAAACACTTTATTGAATCTGAAAGAGATGTTCAATAGGATTGCAAGACCAATAGATAGAAGTAGAACTAGAGTGGTGCATTGTGATAAGCTTAGAAAAATATTTGTAAGCACTTTTATTGATCTTAGCACCATTGAATTACATTTAAGGACTGTGGTTTGAATCCTTTGTTGATACTCTTTGGTTCTGAATCCCTTTTTCAAACCCCTTTCTCTCTCTCTCACTTACTTGTTTGGTTCTTGCTTGAGGACTAGCAAGAGATAAGTTTGCGGGAGTTGATATCTTGTGTTTTTGTTGGGTTTTAAGCCTTGTTTTTGCATAGTTTTGTTGCATAATCTTGTCATTCTAGGTTGTTTTAGGAGCATATGCATCTAGTGTGTTATCTCTCAGGTTCTTGGAGTAATCTCATCACATTTAGAGAATTTGGACTAGTTTTGGTGCAAAGAAGCAAAGAATAGTGAATTTGGAGAAGTGACAAGGAATCAGGAGCTATGACTGGTCATACCCATCGGTCAAATGACGGTCGAGTCACTTCAATCGGCTTAAGCAATCGGGCCATTCATCACTGAAGCCACTCCTCGACGTCAAGAACAGGAAGTATGTGCGGCCAACTCCCACGGTCAAGCATCAACCGGTTGGCATAATCGGTCCCCTCCTACGGCCAAAGCACAACCGATGGAGCTCAAACCGCGCAAGAATAGGAGCCATGATCGGCCACTTCAATCGGCCAAGACCTTCCCTGTTGACACCATCGGTCGAGCTCAATCGGCCAAACCCTGCTTGGTTTGCTCGATCAGACGAAGGAACAGGAGCCATGATCGGCCACTCCCATCGGCCTGAAGACGACTGATTGACACCATTGGCCATTTCAATTGGCCAAGTTGTCCTCGTAGCCACCTAAGTTCACACTTGTTTTAGTTTTGATCCGGATTTGATCCAGTTTGTTTTGGGTTGACCCGCTCTCTTCTATTTTCCTATAAATACAATAACCCTATTAAGGGGAGACTTATCATTGGTTTTAAGCAGCTTTTTAGGGTTCTTAAACTTGTTTACTCTTGGTTTGTTGAATGATTAAGTACTTCTAAGTTTTTAATAGCAATTTCTTCTTAATTTCTCATAATCTACAATCTCTTATTATGATTTCACAAAGATCAAGCTTTTTCCTTTATGTGATCTTGATGATGAGTGAGTAGATCCATAGAACTTTGGGCTAGGTAGATTAGGGAGATAGATGATTGATCCAAGATGTCTAAGGATTTATTTATGTGTTTCCTATCTTGTTTAGGATTAATAATGCTAGATATGCCTTAATCAAGCTTAAATCTAGACATTAGGATTTCCATGCCCATAAGGTGTTTGATGAAATTCCTGAACCAACCTATTCAAGAGTTTGGCATGCATAGCCAATGAAAATTGATGATTAGGGTGCTTAGTGGTATTTAGATTTGTTTATAATGCATGATTGACTTGTGATTGCCTTTGGAAATTATTGATTATCACTTGATTAGCATAGGATCTCCATCATGGAAATGAATTGATTTTCATAAGTGTTCTTAGCCATAGGATTGTTCTTAATTGTTGCTTAGACATCCAGGATTGATAAGCTATCTCCCAAGTCACTGACCTTGCCCAAGGTTCATTTGTTCCATCTTGTTTTTAAAATTTTGTCTTTAGTTGTGTCCTTGTTTGCTTTGAGCCTGCATTGTTTTGAATTTATCTAGTTTTACTTCTTTGAATCATTTTGTTAGTTAAGATTGTTACAAAATAACCTATTCCTCTTTTAAGTTTAGATTAAGCATCTTTGTGCATTCTTAGTGAGTTGATTAATCCAGATTGTGGATTGATAATTTAATTGAAGTTAAAGTACTACATCAGGTACTGATAATGTTCCTTTCTTTTTCTCAGATTTACCTTCGTTTTCCAAAGTCATGCCCAGTGGTGTTGAGAGCATCCTAAGGAGACTTTAAGCTATCTCGAACTCGAAGTTGTCTGATTTTAACCATTCCATAGTTGAGGTTGTCGTCAAACAATGGTGGAGTTGAACCGATCGCTGCTGACTTCAGGTCGGTGTTAGCCTACCTAATAACACCAAGTAATAATACTCCTAGATCTTCAAGAGCGGTTGAGGCCACTGCCCCAAGAGATATCATCGCTCCCAAGGTTGACAATCTGCCCAAGCGAGAATTGATTTCATCCGATGAAGTTCTGACCTCTGCTTTAGGTCCTTCTAGACTCGCACCCTTTCCGGATGGGGAACTAGTTGATCAAACCCTCAGCCTTCTCGCATAATTTAGCATTTGTTCCAACTATGACCTCTAATCAAGGATCTAAAGTCCCTGAACTTGATTCCAATCTGATGTCTGAGGTGGATGTGAAGAGGGTAATCCCGACTTAGGGAAAGTATGCTTCAAGAATGAAGAGGTAGACGCCTTCCTCGAGCCCAAAGCCCAAGTCCCCTGCTATCAAGAAGAGGTCCTTGTCTGCAATGAAATGTTACCCTAACTCCTTCTTGTATCAATACCCCAAGGATGACCCTTTTGTTGCCAATCAGGTTGAATGTGTAAAGTTTGCTCGATGTGTAAAAATGACTCCAAAATCTTTGTCGGATGTCTCGAACTTGCGATTTTCAGAGGCGTACGAGAAGTATGCTCAATCATTGATACAGGTAAACCGAAAGTTCATATTTTGCTTTATTCTAGATGAGGCATACGAGAAGTATGATCAATCATTGATTTTTAGAGCGTACAAGACGTATGCTCAATTATCGATGCAAATCTCCTGGCTGTTCGTTGACTATTACAGATTTTGGCATACCACAACGCCTTGGTGATGCAATATGAGAGGGAGATCCATCAAGGGTATGGAAACCATCATCACAAAAAGCTCGCTCATGTTGAGAATTTGTCCAAGCAGGCAAGAGATTCCCATAATTCCAAAGAGAAAGATATCGACAAGCCGTGCAGACAAAATATCAAGCTGGTTCAGAGAGATTTTGCTGCAAAACTGGACAATGTCTGGACATGATTCGGTTATGCAGAGATCAATAGAAAAGGCTTGCTGAGAAAAATGTCCTCAAGCACAACCAGGCGAAAGGTGTCGCGGATACTCTGGACATGTGTCACCAAGGAGGAGTAATCAAGCTTGATGAGAGCTTTTTGGAAGGTCTTGCAGTGGCAGCTGCTGAGGCTAAAGCTGAAGTGAAGGCCTTGGATTTCTCGGAGCCTAGCGTCTCTGATTGGGTTATGATTCCATACCCGCCTCGTGAAGAGTCACCTTATTAGCCGAATCGTAGCACCTGTACACTTTCTATTAAAGCAAGGGGGTGATAACTTCCTTTCCTCTTAGTTTCTTTAGCACTTAGAATCTAATTTCCTTTCTCTTTCTCTCATTATTTCTCTCTCTTTTCTACCTAAGAAAAAAACCAAACAAAACAAGAAAAAACAAATTGAATGGGAAAGTTTCATCCAGACGACTCACGAACGACGTCGCTGTCTGACAGGCCTTTACCGAACCGAGAGCATTCTCCCGAGTCCATACGCTTATTTGCTATGGTGAGGTGTCCGTAGCGGAGTCCACCAAACCGTAGGACAAAGATGAAGGACAAAAGGAGGAGGAGGAGGAGGTCTTAGTCGCCCGTCGACTCGCGACTGAGCTCCTCGAGGCAATTGCCTCATGTACCTCCTCGGGATGCTCCCAATCTTGGGGCTGGTCCCATTGACCTTGGTCAAACATCTTCAGGTTCTTGATCTGGATGTTGCTTCAGCGATTGAAGCGTGGGCCAAAGAGGTAAGATTTCGTCTATTTTCTTATTCCACTTTTTATGATTCGTTCTTTAGAGTAACTTGACTCGTTATTAGGCCCAAGGCCTGTACGAGACACTTTTCTCCCATCAAACAGAGGTAGGAGCGCACGGGATCGAGGAGGAGATTCGTTAGCTGGAATCGCATCCTCGCGACTGAATGTGAGGCCATTCCAATGCCCAATGTTCTCCAGCTGTACTGCAAGGAGTTGGAGCGACTTGGCCGAAGCAAGGGAACTAGGTCGGCCTCGGGGTCTTTATATAATTTTTTTTATTATGCCCGTATGTGGGACTTTTAACTTTTCTTAATGGGTTTTAAGTATTTTCCCTTTCGTCCAATAAGAATATTTTCTTCTTGCATTTGATAAAACCTCGAGCTGCTCTGGCTAGGTTTTGCTGAGTTTGCCGTGATTAAGTCTTGATGCCAAATTCTAGACATGTTTTTACGGCGTGTGTGGACAAGTCTCGCCCCTTGATTCCTTCTTTTCGACCTGAATCACAATCCTTTCTTTCCTTTTCTTTTTTTTTTAAATAGAAAAGAAGGAAAACTTTCAAAAAGACTTAAAGGAAGCGTCACATCGCTGACATAATTATCAAATCTGCCATCCACTTTCTTGAAGAAAGAAAATGTGGAGAAAAAATTTAACTAGTCTAGCGCCGTATTGGTCGGTCGGTTGAATGGAGCTGTGAGATGGACTTCGGGAGGTCCGATTCCGGTCGTTCCGATGGTACCGAGTCTCTTGATGACACTCGTGTTCGATCAAGATGCTGCTCGCACAAGTTTTTCTAGGTCTCACCACAAAAAAAAAAAATATACATTGATAGCACATTACGATAGCATTATTTTTTCGAAAGTGCTATGTAAGATAAATTTGAGATTTTGGTTTCTATTGATATCAATAAATTAAAGCTAAAATATGAAAAAACTATAAAAAGACTAAAATTGATAGATGCCACATTTTCCCTCTTCTCGAAACGCTAAGTGTTTTTTTCTCTTCCCTCATCTCTTTCCACTAACATAACATAACACTTAGGTTTTTTTTTTCTTGTTCGTGTCGCTCACCTTGATATCTCCGGAGACACCACCAAAGCAATTAATCCTCTCACTGGGCATCATTTCGTCCGCGTCGAAGCAATAAACCAACTCGCTGGTCATAAGTTTGTCCTTACATTCTCCATCTCGCGAGGCAAGGTTTGTTTTTGTAGTGTTGGTTTTGTTATTTATTGCTTTCAATCATCACGACAACAACATTTTGCCATCAACGACAAGATTTAGGGTGATGTTTCAAATGTTTTCTAAGATTTAGGGTTAGGTTCTTCAGATTTGCTGTTTGTTTCAATTTTCCTGAGATTTAGGGTTGTGTTTCAATTTTGTTCTGAATTTAGGGTTATGTGCTTTAGATTTGCGGTTTGTTACAAATTTTTCTGAGAATTAAGGTTTGTGTTTTAGATTTGCTGTTTATTTTATTTTTTTTCTGAGATTTGGCTTTGATTTAGCTTCATATATGTTCTCTTATACTCTTACACAAATACTTTTGACTAGTTTGTCTACGAAGCTCTATTTTTTATGCAATGATGTAAATGATTTACAAATTTGTAGAACTAATACTTGTTTTGTTATTGTTTTCTCATTATTGGTGATAGGTTATATCCATCTAACAAACTACACATTTTTCTCAATCATACAACAGGTTAGTTATATGATATCTATCCAGTTTTGAGGTGTTATTTATGGTGGAGCAATTACATTGCTGTAGTTTCAGTATTGTATTGAGTTTTATTTGGTGGAGATATTACATTGATATGGTTTCAGTAGTTTATGTTTCTATTTATGCTTGATGTGTTTTTTATTTGGATTGCAATGACTGTTGTTGCTTCTTTCTCTCTGTTTAATTGTAATTAAAATAATTGGTAAGAGAATTAGTTACTTTGGTTATAGTATGATCTGTTGCTCTAACAGTTTTATGTAAGGTAAGATCATATAATATTGACAAGGTAAGGGTGCATCTTTGAAGGTATATTGATGTTAACTTATACATATTTGGTTTGGCTGGGATTTGGAGTATTTAATAAATGTATTGGTTGTCATTCATTTGTAGTCTTGATCCTGCTTATAAGAGAGGTGCATGGAATTTGTCGAGGCTGCGGCTGCAGATAATGATGACAATTAGTTGATAATTTGTCCTTGCAAAGATTGTCGCAATGTAAATCGTCATTTAGGGATTGATGTTGTTGATCATCTAGTACCCAGGGGTATGGATGAGGTATACAAGTGCCGTAAGGACTGGTACCATCACAAAGAAGTTAACTCAGTTTCTGAAGGTGATAGCAAAGTAAATCAGTGTAATGAAGAAATTGTTTGGTTGTACAGAGCTGCTAATTATTTAGATAAGCAGTTGGCTGGTGTGGATGAGTTGAAATTGCAGAGAGAGAGGACTAGAAAGAAGATGTGTTCCTAGCAAAGTTAGCAAACGCAGAAACACCTTTATATCCAAACTGTGCAAACCATAGTAAGCTATCAGCTATTGTTTTATTATTTTGACTTAAGACACAAAATGGGTGGTCTAGTAGGAGCTTCAGTGATCTACTTGAGACACTTCCAGAGATGTTACCTGATGACAACATGCTACATACATCATTGTATGTGAAGAAAATTTTGAAGTATGTTGATATTGGTTATGAAAAGATACATGCATGTATCAATGATTGCTGCCTATTCATAAATAAGTTTAAAAAGCTTGATAAATGTCCACATTGCAATGCTTCAAGGTAGAAGATTAACAAGGAAACTGGTGAAGTAAGTAAAGGTCTCCCACAGAAAGTTATAAGATACTTTCCAATAATTTCAAGGATGAAGATGATGTTTAGGTATGAGGAAATGGCCACAAACTTAAGGTGGCATTCTACTAACAAGAGCAAGGATGGGAAACTCATACACCCTGTAGACTCTATGAATAAGCATGAGTAAGACAAAGTTAGCTTGTTTTCAACTTAAGAAAAAGTTTATGGATGAGATAGAAGAGAAACAATATCAATTAGTTCACAAAGTACATGAATTGGAGGATGAGATTGCTAGAATTAGACAGGTTAGTTAAACTCACATAATTGTAACTGTCTTACTACAATGTTTTATTATATGTTATTCTAACTTTGTTTTGTATGAGAGAGAGGTAAGAGCCTGAAGTTGATGAAAACTCAGCTTTTACAAGAGGAAGAGTAAGCTAAATTGAGAGAACTTATTTGTTTTCATAGTAAATTCTCATAATTTTAAATAAAATTATTGTGAAGTGTTAACATGCAAGCACGTTGTCACTGTGTATTGATTGACTAGTCTGGTACTGATGAAAATGTGGCTGAGGGACTTCTTTTATCATCTGATCCGGAAGATCCGGAAAATGTGGCTGAAAGTAAATGTGTTCTTATAGACCAGAAAGGAGTTTATGCTGAAGAGATTCCTCTAAGGGTAAAAGTTTCTTATTCAAAACCATACTTCTTATTCTAATATGTTGTTGTTTTCTGAGTTTATTATTTTCTGCATTTGATAGAGCCCAACAACAGATTATTTGAACAAGTGCAAACTGCTTGTTTGGTCTGGTAGAAATGATGGAGTGGTGGCTGAAGGCCGTTGGCAGTGTAATGAACCAAAAGTGTTGGTTAATGATATCCCTCTTGGACCAAATGCATTCGAAGTCTTTGTCGATGTGGTACATGGAGGAGATACATTCCTATGGAGGCCTATGGCACAAAATAGATACCTTGGGGCTGTATGAAGTCATTCGTAGCATGACCTGTCAATAAGTATGTTTTTGAAGATGCCACAGATTCAACTTTTCAAAGGTCTCCTACATCATCTACAAAAGCACCCAGTCCTAAAACTGCATCAAATGGTAATAATTCTGCATCTTTAGGTTCTAACAATCCAAAAGCACTTGTAAAGATATATCCACCACTCCGAAGTTCTCAGGTACTTTTTTCATATGGTATAAAGTGGCTCTTATTTTTTGTTATTTGAACTGTAATATAATGATTTATATTATAAATATTATAGAATGATATTGTCAAAGACAATCAAAAATGCAAGGTGGTTGCTAGTTTGGAGGCGGTCTTCTAAAATCGAGTGTATGGGAGATGCAATTGGGACATCCATTGCGTGGCCAAAGGAAAAAGTGATATGGTGTTAAAACTTATCATGCTTACTCTACCACTGTTTATGTTTGATCTGAGAATTGAATGATGGATTTGAATTATGTAATGAATTGTTGGATTGGTAATGTAGTATTGGGTTGAGATATGTTTGATAATTGTGCTAAATCAGGTTTCAGGTTTGTATTCATACTATTGAAAGCTGCTAGAAAGCCATATAACATAGCATTAGGGAAATATATCGTAAAATACTACAACAAAAGAAAGTGCTACAACAAACCAATTAGTAACACATTGCCAACGCTATAATCTAACAAATATAGCTTCTATACTGAAAACTATCATATGATAACATATTCAATAACAAATAAAAAACCACTATTATATAACAAATATAACGTCAAAACAAAAAGCTACCATAAGATAGACCATCAATAGCAAATAAAAAAAACTATTGTATAGAACTTATAGCATTAATACAAAAAGCTATCATAAAAAAGATCAATTAATAGCAAGTCAAAATCAACGCTATCATATAATTCAAATATGATAGCAAACCCCAAAAACACAATAATATGTATGTGATCTATTATAGCGTCCGCTGACATAGCGTTTGATAATTTGTTATCGATGACATATATATATATATATATATTTTTTTTTTTTTCTCTAAATGATTTAATATCAATTATTTTATACTAAATCTATTTATAAAATTCATCAATTTTTATACTCTAGAAATGGAACCTTTTAATTTTATTTGGACATATTAAAAAACATAGTTTTACTATAATTTTTTTCAGCTTTTATAGTACACTCTTGTTTATATAGCTTCAATAAGAAAAAAAAAAAAAAGTGAAATGAATTCCAATATTATCTTTTTAAGACCCAATAACTTCTTTGTCTTCAAATCTCCTGATAAGGCTGTCGACGGCAATGCTTAGAGAGCTCAGTTTGGGCAGCTTGCCAGGCTCTTGCATCGATACTAGCCTTGGGTAAGGATCTCAACTGGCCAGAATTAACGATCATCAAAAATTGGTTCGATCCTGGGGGCCACAAATCTTTTATCCTATTGTTTTTTCTTTTGCATTACATGGTTATGTTAGTAATAATTAATAAACTAATAATACTACCCCTAACCAATAACAAAATTTAAAACAAATTTGGGCAAGAACAACTATAACCCCACAATTGCAAAGACTAGGAACAAGATTAAGAACAGAAGGAATCAAAAATTTGTTCCGCTGTTTGTGTCACGTCATCTTTAAACACGCTCCTTGAATGATGTTTCTCTTTTTCACTTTTGCAGTAAAGTCTGCTCTTTTATTATAATCATCTTTCTCTCTCTCACACTCCCCAAGCTTTTTTTTTTCTAATGGCGATTATCACAGAAGAAGAAGAAGAAGATACAAAAACCCTAATTCCACCTAAAGACTCGGACTTTTCGAAATCTGAATCGACTATGACGAAGAACCCTAAACCCCAATCTCAAAACCCTTTCCCATTTTGGTTCTACTTTACACTCATCTTCTCACTCGCCACTATCATCTTCACATCTCTATCGCTGTTCTCATCTCACAACGATCCAAGATCTTGGTTTCTCTCACTCCCACCAGCTCTTCGCCAACATTACTCAGATGGACGAACAATCAAAGTCCATGTAAACCCAGACGAGTCACCAATCGATGTCTTTGTAGCTGAATCAGGTTCGGTTCATACAGAGAGTGTTGTCATCGTTCATGGGTTAGGTCTTAGTTCGTTTGCTTTTAAGGAAGTGATTCAGTCTCTTGGATCAAAAGGGATTCATGGTGTTGCTATTGATTTGCCTGGAAATGGGTTCTCAGATAAGTCAATGGTAGTGGTAGGTGGAGATAGAGAGATTGGGTTTGTGGCTAGAGTTAAGGAAGTTTATGGTTTGATTCAAGAGAAAGGTGTGTTTTGGGCGTTTGATCAGATGGTTGAAACTGGAGATTTGCCTTATGAGGAGATTATAAAGCTTCAGAATTCGAAAAGAAGAAGCTTGAAAGCTATTGAATTAGGGAGTGAAGAAACAGCTAGAGTTTTAGGTCAAGTAATTGATACTTTGGGTTTAGCTCCTGTGCATTTGGTTCTTCATGATTCAGCTTTAGGGTTGGCTTCGAATTGGGTTTCTGAGAATTACCCGAGTGTTCGAAGTATAACTCTTATTGACTCTAGCATTAGTCCTGCTTTGCCGTTGTGGGTTCTGAATGTACCGGGGGTTCGAGAGGTTTTGTTAGGGTTTTCATTTGGTTTCCAGAAGCTGTTGAGTTTCCGGTGCTCAAAGGAGATGACTTTATCGCAAGTTGAAGCTCATAGGATACTTTTAGAGGGAAGAAATGGGAGGGAAGCTGTTGTTGCTTCGTTAAAGAAGTTGAACCATAGCTTTGACATTGCACAATGGGGAAATTCAGATGGGATTAGTGGTATCCCGATGCAAGTGATTTGGTCTAGAGAAGGGTCTAAACAGTGGAGCGAGGAGGGCCATTGTGTAGCTAAGGCTCTTCCAAAGGCAAAGTTTGTCACACATTCAGGCAGCCGGTGGCCTCAGGTTAGAGATTCTTTGGACTTTAAAGTTATTTCAGCTTTATTGAATTTGTCAAAGCAAAAGGTTTTGTCTTTATACTAAACTAAAAGATCTACCGAATCAATCTCTAGTTTGTAATGAGTTAGGTCACAACCACATTCAATTTCAAATTCTAGGGTAGATTGTTCTCTTGTACATTCTTTCTTTTGCCATTAGTATGTATCTTTACCATCCTGCTCTCTAGTCGATAGGAGCATAGAATCTTTAGCTCCATGCCTGTCTTTTTGTGCTGCTTGACTTATTAGAACAACACAAACTTGTGAGTTTTTGTGCAATTATTCAATAGACTTGTTGAGGTTTTTAGTTAGAAATGGCACATTAATCTGAAATTGCGATGTGTTCGATTAAATGTAGAGTTCTTACTGGCACTTGTATAATTGAGAGTATTCACAAAAATTCAATATTGGTTTCCGGTTTAACTTAGCGTTGGTTTTTTTGGGTTCGAGTCCTTAAAACTTGTGGTCATTTTGATGATGCAGGAAAGCAAATCTGGCGAGCTTGCAGATTACATTTCTGAATTTGTCTCTCAGCTCCCAAGATCCACCAGAAGGGTTATTGAAGAACCTATCCCGGAGAAAGTACAGAAACTTTTAGAAGAAGCAAAGGCTGGTGGTGACCATGACCATCATCATGGCCACGGGCATGCCCATGCTGGTTACACGGATGCTTACGGTCTTGGTGAGGAAATGACTACTTGATATGCCTTTTTTGAGTTCTTGTGGCTTGTTATTATTATACCATGTACCCTTTAATTTTAATACTATTTTGAGATGTTTTCTTGTTTTTGTTTTTGGTTTAAATACTAAAAAGTATGAATCTGTGTGTGTTTTTTTTTGTACGTCAACAAATTTCAATAGAAAATCTCTCTTCCTTTTTTGGTTCCGATTAAAAATACTTCATCTATTTTTTTTTTGGACGTTTAATACCTCGTCTTTTTTAGTTGGAAGAAAAATACATCATTTAATTAAAACGTGCAATTTAATACCTAAACTAATAAATCTTGTTAGTTTCATACCTACAATATTTTGACTAAAATAAAATTCCGTTTTTACCCTTCTTATATCAATTAGTTATTAATTTTAAATGATATGACATTAATTTATAAATTTATTTGATTAAAATTAATTTTATTTGAATTAAAATTAATTTTATTTAATATTTATTTTTATTCAATTTTGTTTTTACAAAAATATAAATTTTTGTTTAAACAATTAATTTATAAGATCTGAAGCACTTTCAAATCTGCTTTCTTTCTACAGAATCGTGCATTAAACAAAAACATAGGAATATATGAATTCATGATTATATAAGTTTGTACAACTGATGAATGCCATCAACAACAGACCAACGGATTTATGAATATATTTAGTTATTATTAAAAAGAAAAATCAAATCGGAACAGTCATCTCCGTCGCATCACCGCCTATCTGTTCCACATCTTCTTCTCTCAAAATCTCTTCAAGAAACTTCCTCTTAGATTCAGGAACCAACATAGTGAAAACAATCTCATGAAATGTAATTGCACCACCAACGAGTTCAAGAAACTTCCTCTTATAAATTAATTGTTTAAACAAAATTGTATAAAAATAAATATTAAATCAAATAAAACTAATTTCAAATCAAATAAAATTATAAATTAATGTCATATTTTTTAAAATTAAAAATTAATTGATATAAAAAGAGTAAACGGAATTTTATTTTTGTCAAAATATCGTAGGTATGAAACTAACAAAATTTATTAGTTTAGGTATTAAATTGCACGTTTTAATTAAATGATGTATTTTTCTTCCAACCAAAAAAAACGAAGTATTAAACGTCCAAATAAAAAATAGATGAGGTATTTTTAAGTTTTTTCCCCGATTAATGTGATAAGGTTACTGCCACTTCTCACTAAAAAAACTCTGCAAATTAATAAAATTTTAATGTATCTTTTGAAATAATGCTAAGGCTCACGCACACATAAAACTTGCTTTACATAATAAAATGTAACATATACAAACAAACCAAATAGGAACGATCGTCTACAACGTGTATATGTTATTTAGTTATGGTGCACAAATTAGTTGTCGATGTTTTCGCCTATTTCTACGGTACCTCATGGGCCATATTAATTATACATATCTTCTAAGGGTTTGACTGGTTCAAACGCAGCGTTTGCGGTTGCGGTTGCGGGAAATTACGGAAACGAGCGATTACGGTTTCAAGCGTTTTTAATTGTTTTGAATGACTGATTTAACGTTTTAAAATAGATACGTTTACGGGAGTTTTATGACTGGTTGACCAACGGTTGCAATAGCGGTTAAAACATAATAAATGTATTATATAATTATATAAATATTTAAAAAAACCAAAAAAATTATTAAACTTAACTTATAATTAAAAATACTAAAATAATTCATTAAAAAATAAAAAATTTCATATTGAAATACTTATTACTTTATGCATTTGACTTTTCACCCAAAATTTAATCAAGTATGTGATAAATGACAAAATATATGATTTAGATTATAGTTCTTCTCTGCTAAATCTCACACACTTAATAAGTTCCTCACATTGAATTTACAAGGCCAAGGTAAATTAGTTACGAAACAGTTGAGAATATTCATTGGTGATTTATTTTAATATTTTCATAAATAATCTTATTTTCTTAAACTTCTGATGAAGTGTTATATTTATTTAGATTTTTTTGAACTTATGTGCGATGTGTCAATAATTTTACACCATGTTTTCCGGGATTTTGTTAATTGGAATCTTATTTTCTTGTAATTGTTTATTTTCTAATCTCTTCAATCGTATTTGTGCTTCATATTCTCTCATCCTTAATGGTTACAATGGTTATGTTGAAGATATATAAAAAATATTTTTTTAGTATTTTTGATTTATTTATTTTTTCAAAAAGAAAAAAAAGTTTCCAACCCGAATCGCCCACAGCTGCAACAGCTTACAGGAAGCAGCTTTTAGAATTCAGTGGATGAGCGGTTGGGAGTGATTAGAAGCGGTTTATGTGCTTGGCACCAATCACTAGCAACCGCTACTTCCCCAATCAACACCTTAAATGTATGAAAACTCTTTTTAAGATCCGTTTTCCGTTTCTGAAATGTTTTAGAAACGGAAACTTGTGAAAACACGGAAATAAACCACAGAAACGCAATTCTTAGAAATCTCTGTTTGGAAACACGATGGAAACTTTGTTTCCGTTTTAGAAACACAACGGAAATATTTTTTTAGCTTATAAACTTTATAAATAAAATAATTATTATTAGTGTTTTAATTCAACTATTTAATATTTATGTTTTGAATTTTTGTTGTTTCAAATATTCTTTCTATATAAGTTTTATGTTTGGTGTTTTAGTAGATATATACATATATTCAGATATATATATATATTTTTCTAAAACGTTTCTATTTCTTAGTTGTAGAAAAAATTGTTTCTCATTTCTAAAACGTTTCGTTTTCGCATATCCGTTTTCGTTTTCATGCAATCTAGATTTTCATTTCATGTTGATGCTTTGGCGTTAAAATCAGTAACTAAATAATCTTAATTTAATTCTGAATGAAATTATGAAAAATTTTCAAATAATTTGTCAAGGATTTTTTCATTAAAAGTTACCTTTTGTACGTGACACATGTATAATTTATTGGTCCATGAGAGGCTATAAATTGGAGATCAATGTCACCATCAGAAAACATCTTATCTTGGTCGAAGCCCCTTAGCAAATTTTTATTCATTTTGATTATTCCACCAAAAGTTCAAACTCAATTATCGTATCTAGAAGGATGAAGTTGGTGGTGTTCTTCTCGCTCATGCTCATGTTTTCGTCGTTTTCTTCGGGTAAAGCATAAGTTAAATTAATAGAGTTGCTAATGAATTTTATTAACACATTGGTTGAGTTTAAAGAATAACAGTTTAGAAAATGTCAAAAGTTGTTATTTGATTTTCAAAAAATATTTATTTAAATAATGCTAAGGATTAATAGCCAAGACATAGTCTTATTCTTACGAATTTCACACCTAAACCTAAAGTTTAATATTCCTATGATAAGATGTTTTAGCCAAAAGGAATTATTTTATTTTAATGATCTTCGACAATTTCAATGTAAAAGTAATGAATTATTTATATTTTATAATTTGTATTTTTTCAGTTTATTTTTTAACTGGTTAAATAATGTTTATGTAGAAAATAAATGATGTTTAAAAAGGGAATTCTTTATATAAATGTATATATGAAAATCTCTTAAACATCAGATAAAATGATAAAAGGAGAGTACTGTATGTTTCTTTTTTTTCCAACGTTTAATAACATGTGTTATCTATATATACTAATACACCTCTTATTAATAAAAAAATGTTTAAAAACTATTTTGTATATTTTTTTCTCAGGGTTTAAAGCAGATAATGGTGTTACTGTTACTTCTAGTTCTATCTATCAACATTCCTCAGACAAGGTAAGCAATACAATGAAACACGTTTTTGCTTTCCATATATATCAGCTAATCATAATTAATGTCATCGTTCATTACTATTATTATGATTTTTAATAAACTATTATCATTGTTGGTGGGTGAAAAATATGTACTACAGGTTGAAGAGAACAGTGCGACTCTCATGGACTATCCAAAAACAGGTCCCAACACACCTGGTAGAAGCCGTTTTAGTCCACCGCATCATATGATGAAGAAGAAGATTTCCTAATAGAGAAATAATGTTTAACACGGGACCAGTTGATCATTATAATTATGACGTTATTTGTAGGACCGTGTATTGAATTTCATATTTTAGAAGATTTTGGGGGTATACTTAAATCTCCTATTATTTAATTGATGATTTTAAAAAATCATCTGAAATCTTATATTATTAAATGCAAAGTTTATAAAAATTATTACAATATCTTGTTATTTAATCAATAATTTATCAATCTCATATCAAATTTATTGTTATTTAAAATATCACAGTTTTTTTTTTTTTTAAAAACAATTGAATGTGATTATAAGAGACTTTTCTAACATTTTTAGTTCAAAATTATCACTTACAAAATTATACTTTTAAAGGGGAAACTTTGAAAATTATTTTTTTAAAAAAGAGTTCAACACCATTTTTTTTTTTCAATAAAATACCTTAATCTCTGCAACTCTCTTTCTTCATCTCTTTTCTCTTTACTATCCAATATATACCTCAAGAAAAAAAATCACAAATTCAAAGCCAATCGATTTGATCATTGAATAAGTATACGGCTTGCCTGCCCAAAGCCGTTTGATCAAAACTAGATGTCTCAGCCACTTCCGCAGCAGAGCTTCCGTTCGTCGTTGACTGTCAAAACCTTCAGATTATCAAGAAAGGGAACATACTAAAATGCCACTGTCTTATGGTTCCGGTAAATTTTGCTTAAAAAATTGATCATATTATTCAACATCACGCCACTTTATATGTTCTCACAGTTTGATTTACTTTTTCTTTGTTCTCGAGGTGTTGGCTGATGTTGGGTATAGTAGTATTATAGAGGCTCTGTTGAAATGATGTTAATGGTATCTTCACAACGATGACAGCTATTGGATTATATATTATAACACTCAATTTCTATGGCATGTCACAGGTTAACTTTTACCACAAGTAAAACATACTTAACCAAAAATAATCGAAAAATCCATAGATTCAACTTAAACGTCTTTTAAACCATCATTTAAATGTTAAACCGAAACTAACAACCGATTCGATAAAAGCCAACAACGAATAATAAAAGAATAAACTCCAGCTCCTAACACCAACACCAACTCTATCAACTACTCCTCATGGTTACCTGCAAGAGAAAGAGAGGGGTGAGCAATCTAGGATTACTCAGCGAGGGCAAGCCTTAAGGCTTATGAAGTCTTCATACACACACATGCGTAGACCATCACAAAGTCTAAACCTTAGACACGCAATCAATCACGTGTCAATGACACACAAACATCAAACAAATGAGACTACGTCCCATAACCATCGCCGTGCATTACCGGATTCCTCATGCTTTCGTATTTCCTCTTGCACATTTTCACTTGCGTATCTGGATTCCTCTTGCTTCTCGCACTTCTTCCACGCACAACAACGCGTTGGCTTATCAGCCAATCCTGATCTATCCGCATTCGACACCCGTAGACCACCACACAACTACAAAGAGAAAGAATTCTCCTTGTAGGACTCTATGCGGCTCACCCGCTTCTTCGTGCCTCTTGACACATTTTCTCCTCACACTCAAATAATTTATTTTATCACACAAACATGCATATCACACACCACACAATTCGATTTAAAATATCTAGTTCTTATAATCTTCAAATTACTAATTCTTTTTCCTTACATTTTATTTAGTAAATATATATTATATTTAATATTATTATACACTCAACAATCAACTAAGATTATTTATATATAATTCATAGGTATACTTGGCTTAGCCTTAAACTAAGTAACTATCTAAACATATCAGTATAAGAAAAAGACACCAACTAGTCCTCACCTTAGCATATTGGTTGATCCTCAAGTGAAAGCCAGCAACGACAAAAATCCAATCCAACAACAATCTTAATCTGCAATGGTTTAGATTAAACATTCAAAAATTATTTTCCATTAATAATCCATGATTTAATCTAATTCTCAAACCCGGTCTAATTGTGCTGGTGTTTCTCAAATAAATTAGTTAGATGCAGTTTAATAATTAAATCAAACCAACAATCTAATAATTCATAACATCACAATTTAGTCCACGTACGATCACACGCTCCCAGTTTCATACCAATCCTAAACCAGCAACAATACGCGATTCACCAATATTAAACTAACCAACACACGTAACCATGCACGACACCACAAATCAACTCACACTCATGCACGTACGTTCGATAATCAAGATCCAGTTTAGTTGGTTTATCCTTCCGGTTTAAAAAATGAACAAAACACAACAACAACAGCACGAGAGAAGATGCAGCCGATTACATTTCTCGACAATTACTCTCGACAGATCTGATCGGCTGCTTGACTTCGGCCATTAAAGCTTACAGCGGTTAGGTCCTCATGGCTCATCCATGAAACAACAACAACAACAACAACAGATCATTAGACAACATCATTTACTTCATGCGCAAGTTACAAAAGAACACTAGAGTTCCCTTACCCTGAACGGCCTCGACAATGGCTATGGCTGCTACGGAGACAGCGGCTGACATCTCCGCTGACAGTTGTTAACACATGGTTTCAAACTCCGGTGATTCACGATGGCTTGACTAAGAGCGGTGATTGACGGTGGCGAACAACAAATCTCCGTGACCTCTTTCTCTCCTTCTCAACAATGGCAATGACAACAACATGAGAAAGCCGGTGATGATGGTGAACTCCGACGTTGAGAGAGACTTAGGATTAGGGTTTACAAACTCTCTTCTCTCGACAAAACAAGGACGGCGATATGAGTGCATCCACGTTAACACAATTACCCTTGTAGTTTTTGTGACTTAGCTCTTCTTGGGCCTTATTGGGCTTAACTAGGATCCATAATAACACAATTTAAAATCGGGATGTTACAATTTTCCCTACTTAAAATAAATTCGTCCTTGAATTTGCGATTCAGTTTCTCCCCCACTTAGTTTCCATCCCAACTTGGAGTGTCCTTCTCTTTAATCTTTAATGTTATAGATTATCCAATCCAACTTGTAGTGTCCTTATCCATATGCTCTGTTTGACTTCTTTTTAAACTTTTCCGATCAACAACGAATCATAAGTTTCCACTTGGTTATAGCGTAACAACTCTAGTTTCCGTTCACTAAAATAATTCCTCTCTGCATTTACTATTTAACTTTTGATTCAACAAATACAAATCTTATCTTATATTAGCGTATCAGATGTTATCCATATGACCACTTGGAACGTCAAGTGTCATCGTTGCTTAGACATTATAACACACATCTTTCAAATAGTTCTCAAAATTGAATACAATACTCCAGTTTCCAACAATTTTTTTTCCCATTACCTCCTTACCTTGGCTTGTGAAAATAACCAATATACCAACATACAATCTTGGCTAATAATGTTCAGAAGTATACACATTAACCGTGACCATTACAGTTTTGTGCAACACAGAGTTACATGATCCACCAAGCTTCCACTGCGCTCACTATGTAAGGTTGACATCCCTTTGAAGGTTTCCCAATGTTAAAATTAACATAGTGTTTTCCTAACACTCTCTTACGGTTCTTGTTCCTTTTAGGTTTCACAGTTTCATGCATGAAACACATATTTTTGATGGATGGTATGATGAGATATTAATGATGATGAATAAATGGAGTTCAATAAACAATATCCAATATTCAACCAATAGGAAACATAGAAACAACAACCTAGCAATGTTCTAATGACCCAACTCTAGCAACGTAGCAATGTAAGACAATATCCAATCGAGACCCTAGAACATCTTCCTCTTCATTGCCTGGATTCCAAAAACACAAATTGCAATGCATGAGTATTTTATAAACACTCAGTAAGGCAATCCTCCCATCTACTGGGCTATACACACAAGCAATAGAGACAACTCTAACCATCAACCAACAATCAACAATCAACTATAACAAACAAGGACTCTGCATCGACCGACACCAAGCAAGCATCGACCGACACCATTGGGGGTTGCATCGACCGACGCACGATTGGTCGGTCGACACTCTCACTGCATCGACCGACGCATGCTCGACATATGAAACACATATTATTTGATGTATGGTGGTGAATGGATGGTATGATGGAATGAGATATTAATGATGATGAATAAATGGAGTGCAGGTGTTTCAATTCCCCTTATGATGTTGCAGTATAAGAGGTGTCAATCCAATCTGAGTGTTTGCAAGCAATCAGGATGTGCATATATGTCTAAGTCAAGCCAAGTATGAAGGATGTTTGTCACTAACAACCTATTGATGAAATGTAAAATGCAGAAAGTAAAAGCTACTAAGATAGATGCTAAAAATAAAGAGAACAGACTAATCAAAGCTATGATGCAATAAGAACAGAAATAGAAACTATTGTAATGCAAGTAATGAACTAATGCAAGGCAAGCAATGAACAGGAAATTAAGTGAATGCAACAGAAATGCAACTAAAATGAAACAGGAATTGAGACAGGACAACTACAAAGCATAAACAAGAATTATGGGGATGAGCTCGAGCAAGCACTTGATCGAGTGTAGATCGAGTACAGGATCGAGCTGGACAAACGCGAGAAACAGAGCAATGCAAGCAAAACAGAGCAATACAAAAGTGAATCAAACAACAGACAAACAACAGGATTAAAGCTAGGAAATCAATAAACAAGGAAGGTCTTGAGGAGGGATTCATGGGCTGGACTAATGATTGAGGTCATCTAACTTGGTCAACAAATCTCAAACAACTTGAGCTAATCTCTAGACAATGATCTCCTAGAACATGTTAATCCACTCTCATGGCAAAACAATCAAGCTCATATATTTCTAGACTTGTTCTCACAAAGCAAAGAACTTATACAAGCAAGCATTAAGCAACAGATAATCTATAGTCAATAATCAAACAAGACATCTAATCTCTTAGCATGCCTAATGAAAATCTCTAGATCAAGCCTTATCTTTGCACCTTAGATATTGGTGTGATGCTAAGAGGCTTATAATCAAATCCTACCCTCTCAGTTATAGGATCAGCATTAAGAACATCTAGCCTAGAAGAGATCTACAACAATCAAGCTTGACCAAATCAAACAAACCTCAAACATAATCCAGCCTAACTCATCCTCAAGATCCTAAGCAACTACTCACAAGAATACATGATGAACAACAAAGTCATAAACCCAGAAAACACCAAAACTTGCATCAATAGAAAGATAAAGCAAAGATCTACAATATTGAAGAAGGAATCAAACTCGAATTCTCAATATTTTGAAAGTTATGAAACCAACAAATATGAAAAATCTCTTGTTTTTCTCCTTCAAGGAGGTACAAGATATAAGAAAATAAAAGTGCAAAATAAAATAATTCCCAAAAGGGTAAATACTAGGTTTGAGAATATCTAAAAAGCTGGACTCTTTTGTGGCTGCAGGGTACAAGGCCTTATATAGTAAAAGGGGTGGAAGCCCTAAAAATGCTAAAAGACAAAATAGCTAGGCGGCTCGGCCAACTCGACCTGGTGCTCGGTCGAGTTACCGGTCGAGCTGGCTTCTCTTGTGCATCTTCCACACGGTCGAGTCCATCTCCGCACACGGTCGAGTGTCTGGTCGAGTGGGCGGTCGAGTGGGACTCCGGACCTTGGTTCTTCAGCTCTAACTCTCTTGTTTCCTTCTCTTCTCAGCTCCATTCTTCTTCAGCATTCCATCCATGCTCCTTAGGCTCCAAAATCACCTGTTTATGCAAGAAAACATGCAAATGCCATGCAACTACACTCTAATGCATAAACATTCCTAAAACTATGCAAAAGGGGCCAAACTAGATAGAAAATGATGCAAAAGAAGTGAAAATACTAAGGGAAAACAAGGTAAATTATATGAACATCAATGCATTGTTTTTTTCTTTTAGCATAGCATTCATTTTCTAAGTCTCTGTCCAAAGCCCCAATATTAGAATAACCACCTCCTTTTCTTTTCTCAACATCTTTCATCTTGACTCATCGAGCTCTACAACTACCCAAGTTGTGTTCTTACTGTTAGCTGTCTATAGCAGTCCACTATCAATCTCCATTGTCACCATACCCGTTTCCGTTCGGGTTAAGACAGCTTTGATACACACCCATCTTATCTCCATAATTAACATGACTCCATATTTTTTTTGTGGTGTCTTCCACCTTGCTCTTTCCCACTTCCTCCGCTGCAATTCCCTTTGGTGCTTTCCAAGAACTAGAATAACCTCGACTGGCGAGCTTATACAATACCTCATTTTAAAACTTTGTGGCCCATCTCAAAAAACGTCATTCAACAATATTAACTTAGATATTCGTCAAATGTCCATTTGACTTTTAGAAGCTAATATCCCACACCTTTGTCCCCTCGAACATCACCTCCTTCCATGTGAGTTGAGTAATTGGTTAACCATACTGGCAAACTCCTTACCAACTTTCAGTTGTGAAACATGGTATTTTGGTGGTCGTGTGATGGAATGATATGGATGATGATTGATGTAGTAATTTTCAATCAATTATTTTATCAATCCACAGTTTGCATTAATCAACACACTAAGAATATACAAAAATGCTTAATCTATTCTTAAACAGGAATAAGTTCTTTTGTCACAATCTAAATAACAAACTAATGCAAATAAAGAAAACAAGACAATTCAAACAAAGCAAATTCAAGAAACAGAACACAACTAGCAATAAACTTTAAATCAAGATTAAATAAATGAACCTTGGGAAATGTAATTGACTTGGGAGATAGCTAATCAATCCTAGATGTCTGAGTAACAATCAAGAACAATCCTAAGGCGAAGAACACTTATGCAAATCAATTCATTTCCATGATAGAGATTCCTATGCTAGCTAAGTGATAATCAACAATTTCCAAAGACAATCACAAAGCAAGCATGCATTAAGATCAAATCCAAATACCACTAAACACCCTAATCATCAATTTCCATTGGCTAGGAATGCAAAGCTCTTGATTAATTTGGTTCAGGAATTTCATTAAACACCTTATGGGCATGGAAATCTAACAACTAGATTTTAAGCATGATCAAAGCTATCTAGCATTATTAACATTAATCAAGATAGGAAACATAAAAATATAGCCTTAGACATCAAAGATCAATCATCTATCTCCCTAATCTACCTAGCCCAAAGTTCTAATGGATCTACTCACTCATCATCATGATCACACAAAGGAAAGAGTTTGATCTTTGTGAAATCATAATAAGAGTTTATAGATTAAGAGAATTTGAAAGAGAAATTGCTATTAAAAACTGGGAAATCAACCAAGGATTCAATAAACTAAGAGTAGACAAGCTTAATAACCCTAGGTGGCTGCTAAAACAAAAGATAAGATAAGAGATATGTCTCCTTAATAGATTTAGAGTATTTATAGCAAAGTAGAAGAGAACCTAGGTCAACCTAAAACAAACTGGGTCAAACCCGGTTCAAAAATAAAACAAGTGTGGTGTTGGCTCCAGCGGCCATGGCTTGGCCGCGTGGTGTGGCCGCGTGTGTCTTTGCACCCTCAACCACTTAAACTCCAGCGGCCATGGCTTGGCCAGACCACACCATGGCTCGTGTAGATCAATTGGTGACAGCTTGTCCTGTGGGAAGGTTGTTAAAGGGTGGGGACCAGGGTTCGAGGAACGCCTGGTGCACCAATAACCTACTGGTGGATTGGGATATCCACAGTGATGGGTTAGGATCGATGCCCTGCAGTGCCAGCTTGGGGTCCGTTTGGGCGGTTAGCAGTGAGGCTAGCGGGCTAGCGGTGAGGCTAGCAGGGTCCACGGGACGGGTTGTTACAGAGAGAGAGAGAGGTTTGAAAAAGGGATTAAGAACCAAAGAGTATCATCAAAGGATTCAAACCACAGTCCTTAAATGTAATTCAATGGTGCTAAGATCAATCCAAGTGCTTACAAATATTTTTCTAATGCTTATCACAATGCACCACTCTAGTTCACCCTCTATCTATTGGCAAAGACTTGCAATCCTATTGAACATCTCTTTCACATTCATTAAAGTGTTTGGTGTGATCTTGCAAATGGAAAATAAATCAAGCTCAATTGGTTTTAGGGAAAGGCTGTTTATAAAGTGGTTGGAAATGGTGTTTTTGTGTGGTTAACTCTCAAACAAAGAGGAATGCTAGACAGTCATGAAATGTATCTAAGACTGAGAATAATTTGGACATACAAAGCTTAGCTCTTGATGTTCTACCCGCATAGAAGTTTTTCTACCCTTTTTCTCATCTTTCTTTTTTCCTTTTTTTTTTTTCAAACCCAAAGACTCAACTTTGATCTCTTAAACCCTTTTTTTTGCAACTTCAGGTCTTATTCTTTTTGTATATATCTAAGGCTGTTCCTTGCTTTAAACACTAGCTCCTTTTATTTCTTATTCTTTCCTTGCTATGCTCCCAATCTTATTTGATTTTCCTTTACTCATTTCATTTTTAATTCTAGGAGATTATAACAATACTTTCTACCCCTTTTCTTTGAGACTTAGAGCTTATAACCAAACTTAACCTTAGAGACTTTTCCTTTCTTTTGACCAAGTAAACTCTTATTTCCCTTCTTATTCTCTCTTGTTCCCAAACTTGAACCCAAATCAACATTCTAACCACCTATTTCTTTCAAAACCAGTCCTATTAGCTAGCTATAAATATTCCAAACCTAGCTAAAAAAAGAGCCAATTCTTTGTCATTCTCAATACTCTCAACATTTCACAACCTATAGCATTATCAAGAAAAGGCCTCACTCAACAAATCAATACAGGGCTTGAAAGAAAAGGTTTGGGGTTCAAAGGTCTGGCAAGAAGTTGTGTTAAACAAAATAGAGTGGCAAATAGAGATAGTTAACCCAAATGAAAGTTCCATGAGCTAGCATTCATAATCCATATGCAAGATAATTTAAAGATCAAATTAAAGTCCAAATAATATAGAGATGCAGCAATGACCAAGCAAGCTTTACACTAGAAGAAAATGCTTTCAAGTGACACAATGCTTTATGCTTAGATTCTTCATTTTTTCCCAAAGATTAAACAAGCACCAATGAACTATAGATGAGGGCTGTGGGTTCAATCCTAAGACTCTACTTTTACAAGGCAACTTCATCATTATCCCCAATGCAAATGCATACTAAATGCTTCTAGACTCAATCCTAAACACAAGAATGAATATGCAAAGCTACATGCATTTGTTTGGTTTTTTCCCCCAAACTTAATTCACACAGTCCCTGTGTGAGAAAAGTCCAAGAGAAAGACTAACAAAATAAAGAAAACAAGACTCAAATGATATATACAATGAAAAATTAGGACCATATCTTGGCCCTAGTTGTGAACCTTAGGGAATGGTGTGATAGGAGGAGCTTTAGTGCTCCCTTGAGATCCTGTTGAATTGGTGGAAGGAGATTGGATATTGATAGTAATGTCACTTGAGAGAAGTTCATGAAGCTTATCCTTGTCATAATTATAGTTGGGATCTAGCTTGGCTTTGACACTTGCAAAAGGTGAAGAAGGACCTTTGTGCTTCACTTTGTACTCTATTGCTCCATCAACAAGCCCCAAGGGATGCAAACACAAAGTCATAGGAGAAGAAACAATGGTGGGAAGCTGGTTTTGTTTCTTCTTCCTCTTCTTCTTGTCAACAACTTTATTTGCTTGACCCAAATCCCCTTCTCTAGAATCTCCTTTGAGGTCATCAAATAAAGAGTCTAAACACTCACCATACAAAATGTCCTCATCAAGCTTTGTAGTCTCTTTAATCCCCACTTTATCAACTTGGAACTCTTGATGTTGATCATTCAAGTCTCTATGGGCTTCCTTAGTTGCCTCTTCTTCACTAGTGATTGTTCCACAAAACATTGTAGGGGAAGGTTTGATAGGATAGCCAACCTTGAGTGGGTAGTTCTCAATCAAACCAAGTGGAGATTTTGAGGAGGCATCTCCAAACATGATGGAAGAAGAGGGCTGCTTCATATCTTTGATCCCAAGACTCTTTACCATCTCAAGAGAAATCACATTAACACTTGCTCCTGAATCACAAAAGGCATCATTAAGTTGTAAAGCACCAAGTAAGCAAGGTATAGTAAATCTACCTGGATCTTCAAGCTTGGAAAGTGTTTTTGGACTTGGTTGTTGTTCACTTGGTGAATCAAAAATTCCCATGATTTCTTCCACCTTCTCTCTGTTTGCTAGAATGGCTTTGATGACAAGCTAGGAACTTGAGACAAGCTATCCACACAAGGCAAAGGTGCTCCAACTCTATTCATATTAGTTTTGAAACTTGAGAGCACTTTCTTTTTTGCCTTTGTAAGAATCCTTTGTGGAAATGGAATTGGAGGACTATAAAGAGGAAGAGCAACACTTGGTTCATCTTTCTTTTCAACCTCCTTGGCAGCTATCTCCTTACCTCTTGATCCTTTCTCGGATTTCTCAACTGTAGCAACCCCCAAACTCTCAACAGCAGAACCATATAGGAGAGCAGAGATCTCTTCAATAGACCTTTCATTCTCATCAGCATGGCTATCAATTTTTTATTTTTTGAAGCTCATACTAATAACCCTATTCACTTCTTCCTTGAAGATGGCATTGCAAAACTCCTTTGGGTTTGGTTCTGATTTTCCCGGTAGAGAACCCATTTGTCTTGTTGAAGAGGAAGAAGCTTGTCCCTGGAGTTGTGTTTGCAACCTCTCAATCTTGGAATTTAACTCACCATATACATTCTCAACTTTGTTGTGCATGGCTTTCATTTGTGTGGCAAGTTCAATGGCACCTCTCCCTTGTCCTTCAAGGATTTGTCTAAGTAAAGCAGTTGTGTCATCTGCTGGACCTTGAGAATGTGGTGCATTCATTTGCTGCTGTGGTTGGGAATAGCTTTGAGGTTTGGCCTTGTAATTCCCTTGAGGCTTTGGTTGATAGGTGGGTTGAGAAGGAAAACCAGGTGGTTTTTGTGGTGGATAAGACTGATCTTGTGGGTTCTCCACATTGGTGATGCGGTAAGAGAGGTTAGGGTAGTTGCGGTAATTGGGATTGAACTTGTTATACCCTTGTCCACCCACATAGTTCACCTCTTCTTGTCCCTCAACACAAGCTTCCATTCCCTCCTGATACCCTTGATAGACATCACTCTCTGTAACAAAGTGGACTGGCTTTTGAGTGGCAAGAAGCATCTTATCTATCTTGTCATTCAATGCTTTGATCTCTTTGCGGTGATCCTCATTCATATCAGAATGATCTCTTGTAGTTCGATCATAATCCTCCCCATAGTTGCCATCACTTTGAGCAAGATTCTCCACCAAAGGCATACCAACATCAACATCTTGGCCAAGAAAGTTATCATTACTTGCTATGTCAAGCAACATCCTTATTTTTGGTAACACCCCTCTATATAATGTGTTGAGAAGAGATTCCTTGGAGAAACCATGATGAGGACATTGCATCGTATAGCCCTTGAATCTCTCCTAAGTTTCACAAAAACTCTCATTTCCCTTTTGAGCAAAGCTTGATATTTCATTCCTCAACCTTGTTGTTCTTGTAGTAGAGAAAAAATTGGCAAGGAAAGCTCTCTTGCATTGATCCCAAGAGGTGACTGATTCCACTGGTAGGTTCTTCTCCCAAGTCCTAGCTCTATCTCTAAGAGAAAACGGAAAGAGGCGAATTTTGAATGCATCTTCAGAGATACCATTGATTTTTACTGTCCCACACATCATATCAAACTGATCCAAGTGGTCAAGAGGGTCTTCCATAGGCAAACCATGAAAGTTTGAGCTCTGCACCATGTTGATAAGACTTGACTTGATCTCATAGTTATTGTTCTCAACAGCAGGGGCTCTAATTCCTTGGTGGTTCCCATGAATGTTTGGTTGATCAAAAGCTCCAATGACTCTTGGTTGTCTTGGAGGATGGAGAGGAGCTTGGTTTTCATTGAGCTAATCATTTCCATTATGACCAGCAGCAGGAGGAGGATTTTTTTCCATAGCTTGGCGGGCTAAACGGCGGTTCTCTCTTTCAAGACGGGGAATGTCGTCAACAGGCGCAAATAAGTTGGCTTGGCCTTGACTTCTCAAGTTCATAAACCTTGCAAAAGAGAATTCAAAACACCAGCGCAAACCAAATAAGTAACAATGCAAAGTAAATGAATAGGCTCAAGCAAAGTTGAAATCCTAATGGTTAAATTGAATGTAAACGGGTAACGGCGCCAAATTGATGTAGTACTTTCCAATCAATTAAATTATCAATCCACAATTTGCATTAATCAACACACTAAGAATACACAAAAATGCTTAATTGAAATAACAAACTAATTCAAATAAAGAAAACAAGACAATTCAAACAAAGCAAATTCAAGAAACAGAACACAACTAGCAATAAACTTTAAATCAAGATTAAATAAATGAACCTTGGGCAAGTTAATTGACTTGGGAGATAGCTAATCAATCCTAGATGTCTAAGTAACAATCACGAACAATCCTAAGGCTACAAACACTTATGCAAATTAATTCATTTCCATGATAGAGATTCCTATGCTAGCTAAGTGATAATCAACAATTTCCAAAGGCAACCACAAAGCAAGCATGCATTAAGATCAAATCCAAATACCACTAAACACCCTAATCATCAATTTTCATTGGCTAGGAATGCAAAGCTCTTGATTAATTTGGTTCAGGAATTTCATCAAACACCTTATGGGCATGGAAATCCTAACAACTAGATTTTAAGCATGATCAAAGCTATCTAGCATTATGAACATTAACCAAGATAGGAAACATAAAAATAAAGCCTTAGACATCAAAGATCAATCATCTATCTCCCTAATCTACCTAGCCCAAAGTTCTAATGGATCTACTCACTCATCATCATGATCACACAAAGGAAAGAGTTTGATCTTTGTGAAATCATAATAAGAGTTTATAGATTAAGAGAATTTGAAAGAGAAATTGCTATTAAAAATGGGAAATCAACCAAGGATTCAATAAACCAAGAGTAGACAAGCTTAAGAACCCTAAGTGGCTGCTAAAACAAAAGATAAGATAAGAGATATGTCTCCTTAATACGAGTCGGTCTTTGAGGGACTGCAGACTGGTCCCGAATCATCAATCATCTTGTGTGTATCCAAATGTGTGTCTTCCATTATATTGCTAATTCTTGACTTATTTAGCTCCAAAGTACACTTTCCTTGTACATCTCTACTCCAACACCTGAGATACCAAACTTGATGCAAAATGCAACCTAAACAACCTAAATGCTCATGAATATGCACAAAACAATGAATAATTAAGCTTTAAAATCACATAAAAACACAAGATATCAATGATGATGAATGGCAAGAGGTTTCAATTACTCTTATGTTGTTATAATATCAGAGATGTCAATCCATAATGAGTGTGATGCAAGCAATCAGGATGTGAACACTTATCTAAGTTAAGCCAATTATAAAGGATGTTTGTCATTAACAACCTAATGATGAATATAGAATGCAGAAAGTAAAAACTACTAAGACTCGATATTAAATGCAAAGAGAACAGGATGATCAAAGCAATAATGTAATGAAAAAGAAACATAAACTACAGTAATGCATAACAAGTAATAAGAGAGGATCAATAGAAACTAAATGAATGCAACATAAATGAAACTACAATGTAACAGGAAATGAAACAGAACAAATGCAAAACATAAACAATACTAGAGGGAGCTTGAGCAAGCACTCGATCGGATGCTCAATCGAGTACTAGGTCGAGTGGGTTGAAATCCCAGAACATAAACAGAGCATCAACAAAACATAGCAGAATGAAAGTAAAACAAACAGCAAGCGATTAAACAAGATTAAAACAAAGAAATCAATAGACAAAGAAGGTCCTAAGGATGGATTCATGGGCTGGACTCAAGCTATGGTTATCTAAACTGGCCAACAAACCTCAATCAAACATGAGCTATCTCTAGACAATGATCTCCTAATACAAGTTAATCCAATCTCTTGGCAATAACAATCAAGCTAAGATACTCCCAATCTAGCTCTCACTAGCAAAGATCATATAAAAGCAGGCATTATACAACAAATCATTATAGTCAAAAATCAACAAAACATATAATCTCTTAGCATGCTTCATGATAATCTCTAGATCTAGCCTTATCTAACAACTTAGACATTGGTATGATCCTAAGAAGTTTAATATCTAACCTTACCTTCTCAGATATAAGGAGAGCGTAGAGAATATCTAGCCTAAAAGAGATCTATAACAAACAAGCTTGACCAATCTAAACAACCATAACCCTAATCCAGCCTAAACCATCCTTAAGATCCTAGAACACTACTCACAATCACCAAACATGATAAACAAAATAAATAACCCAGAAATCAATAAAACTTGGATGATTAGATACATGAGATAAAGATCTACAATATTGAAAAAGAAATCAAACTCAGATACTTAATACTTTAAAAGTTATGGAACCAACAAGTATCAAAAATCTCTTAAGATCCAACAAAAGAGGCTATGAAATCTAAAAATAAGAAAAGCAAAAAGTAATAATTCCCAAAAGGGCAGATACTAGGTTTTTAGATTTTCTCTCAGGTGGCTCTCATTTTTTTGTGGCTGCTGAGTACAAGGCTTTATATAGAAAAAGGAGGGGAATCCCTAAAAATGCTAAAGGACAAAATAGAAGGGCGGCTCCGTCAACTCGACCTGGTGCTCGGTCGAGTGCTTGGTCGAGTGACCGCTTCTTCTGCTTCTCCCATCCGGTCGAGTCCTTCTCCGCACACGATCGAGTGTCTGGTCGAGTAAGCGGTCGAGTGGACCTCCGAGTCTTGTTTCTTCAGCTCTAACTCCCTTGTTTTCTTCTCTTGATAGCTTCACTCCTCTTCAGCATTCCTTCCATGCTCCTTAGGCTCCAAAATCACCTGTTTATGCAAGAAACTATGCAAATGCTATGCAACTATACTCTAATGCATAAACAGTCCTACAGTTATGCAATAATGGCCAAACTAGACAGAAAATGATGCAAAAGAGAGGAAAATACTAAGGGAAAACAAGGTAAAATATATGAACATCAACACCCCCAAACTTAGTCTTTGCTTACCCTCAAGCAAATAAACAAGACTTAAGAACGTAGGTGAGGTTTGAAAGTAGGATCTCAGCTCCTAAAGCTTGCTAATAAACTAGCTAGAACTAATGTCTAAATTACTAGTACTATGATGCAAGGTGAATGAGCTTTACTTAAAGATTTTAGACAAGCCTATCACAACCTTAACTGATTCAAGCCTTAGACATCAACATGCATTCAAATCAACCATTTCCTTTAACATTCATTAAAAAAGAACATGAATCAACTTATGCAATGCTTAAACTCATTTGGCTTGGTAATAAAAGGTTTAGAGACAATGATGGTCTCTCTTTAGAGTGGGGCTTATCAATATCAAGGTTCTCTCATAAAAAAGGATTGAGCTTTAGAAGAAGGCTAAATGTAAGAACACTTAGACACATACAAGAACAAAACTTTGTCTACCCAAAGGCACCCAAAGTGTTTATCCTATCATTGAATCCCAAATGATCCTAGTTCTACCCTTCGACTTCATCTCTTCTCAAATACCCTTTTCTCTTTTTTTTTAAGCCTTAGGAGAGGTTTCTTATTTGAATCACCTAGTGGAATGGGGTTTCTTTCTTATTTGCTATGGTTCCATTTTCTTCTTATTCTTTAAGACATAAAAGCATTTTGCTAAACTCTTCTTTTCTTTCTTTCTTTTCTTTGGTTAGAACCATCTTCAACAATCTTATACTTCCCATTCTTTCACTAGAGCTTAAATTTGCTTAAACACATTCCCCTCCTAAAGACTCTAACCTTTTCTTTCTCTTTTTCTCTTTTATTTTCTTTTCTTTTCTTTTCTTAACAACCAAGTCCCAAACCCAAGAATTAAACCACCTAGTCCTATCTAGTATGAAAATTGCAAACTAGAATTACACAAGGCTTTACTCTTGTCAGCTCAAACCTAACACCTTCTACCAAGCTCAATCCCAAAAAGGTCTCACACACACAAGAATAAACATGGCTTGAAAGAAGGATAGGTTAAGGGTAGGAGAAACTGATTTTTAATGATTAAATCAGCTACTTGGATCAACAAGATTGGTAAAAAGGAGAAAAATGATCCAAATATGTATATGGTATCCATGAGTTTAAAGCAATGCACAAGATGATAATTAAAAGTCAATATTAGGTTCTTATAAATAGGAAATGACATCAAATCACAACATGCTTCTATTTAGACTAGAATGCAGTTTAGAAATTCAAGACATGGTTCAATCTTACGTTTCTAGCTACTCAACTAGCATCAAAGTACTATTAACTTGGGCATTGATCCTAGTTTAGTGAATTTAAACAAGCTTACAAGGTTAAAATCATCATAGATCCCTAATGCAAAAGAAATATGAAACAATCCTATATGAAACATACTAAACAAGATCCTAATATGCAATGCAAACTATATGAACACTCTTTTTTTATAAAGATTTTTGCCAAAAAATTCAAATTTTTATGTTTTTTTCTATGCCTTAGATGAAATGCTAATACTAACATGATAATGATAAAATGTGAAATAAGAAAACAAAACACAACATCAAATACTATCTCAAACCCTCCTCCAAACTTAAATTACACAGTCCACTGTGTAAGAGGATTCAAGACTAAAAACAAAATAAAACTAAAGATGCAATGGTATTTACAAAGGTAAGGTGATGGTGGTACCTCATTGGTTGTGGAAAAAGTTGTCTACAGAATCATTCATGCTGTCATGGGTGTAGTTGGGGTCTTGTTGCTGAGTTGGAGGTGGTGAAGGGGGCAACTCAACTATGGCCATCGACTGTAACTCGGTCGAGTGCCCGGTCGAGTGGGTCGGTCGAGTTGGCGCTAGAGGGTGAAATTGCTGACCTTGCTGCTGGTAGAATTGATGCGAGAGGGCTGGATTCATGAAGTATTGGGGTGGGAAGGGAGGGTAACCTAGATAGCCTAGATATCCTGCTGGAGCCGGGACGCCATAGGGAGGCCTTTGCAGGTACTCGGCCGAGTGCATCGGGGGTACTTGGTCGAGTAGGTGCTCTAGCTGGTACCACTTGGTTTTCAACTCTAGACAATCCTCTAGTTGAGCTACTCCTCCTCAAAGGGCTAGATGGGCTTGGTGATGAGTGTCCACTCTTCAGCTCAGCAATCTCCTTCTTTAAACCCTTGATGGACTTGGTCATCTTTCCCATCTTCTTCTTTAACTTGTCATAGTTCTTCCCATGCCACTTGCTCCACTTTTGTAGGAGTGTCAACCTCTTGCTAGTCTCCCTCACTCCTCCACTATCTCGGGCTTGGCTCATAGTCTTCAAAGTAAAATTGCTCTTCCCCATGAGCTATCTCCTCATCTCCAGCTTGATCTTCTCTCACTTGTGCTGCCCCATCAAACAAAAACTTAGCAGCTCGCCAAAAGTCAATGTTTTGCCCTTTAATTATGGTTGTGAGTTCCTTGTTGGGTAGAACAAGCTAGCTCTTCCCTAGTGTTGGGTGCTCAGAGTTGAAGAGGTGCTTCCCATGGTGCATCTCCTTGGCTAGGATGAGAGTGGAGGTGAGGTAGTTGGTGTAAATCCATCTTGACATGGACTTCTCTCCTCTAAGTGGCACCTTGGCAGTACTAGCATTGGAGTGATGATGCCTCCAATGGTTAAGACTCTAGTTGAGCCCCTCTTGTACAGCTTGCTCACCCAACTCCTATAGTAGATCAATTGGTCAATGAGGACCATGGAAAGATCAGTCTCCACACTGATTCCTAGGATGATGGTCCCATCTCTTGCTTGAAGGATAATGCCATTGAGAGCTACATCAATCATCTGCTTGTTGAGCCTCAGCTGCTAAATGTAAATGGAACAGAATGATTATGACAGTTATAAAGCTAGAACAGAAATAGAAACTATATTAATGCAAGTATTAAACAGGACACTAAATGAATGCAACAGAAATGCAAATAGAATGAAACAGGAAGTAAGACAGGACAACTACAAATCATAAACAAAAGTTCTGGGGATGAACTCGAGCAAGCACTCGATCGAGTGTAGATCGAGTGCAGGGTCGAGCTGGACAAATACGAGAAAACAGAGCAACACAAGAAAAACAGAGCAATATGAAAGCAAATCAAACAACAAGCAAGCAGCAGGATTAAGACTATGAAATCAATAAACAAAGAAGGCCTTAAGGAGGGATTCATGGGCTGGACTAATGATTGAGGTCATCTAACTTGGTCAACAAATCTCAAACAACTTGAGCTAATCTCTAGACAATATTTTTCGAAGACAAGTTTAATCCACTCTCATGGCAAGAAACAATCAAACTCATGCATCTCTAGACTTGTTCTCACACAGTAAAGAATCTACACAAGCAGGCATTAAGCAATGTCAAATACCAAACAAGACCTCTAATCTCTTAGCAAGTCTAATGGTAAACTCTAGATCTAGCCTTATATATGCTCCTTAAACATTGGTACGATGCTAAGATGCTTGAGATCAAATCCTACCCTCTCAGTTATAGGATCAGCATTAAGAACATCTAGACTAGAAGAGATCTACAACAATCAAGCTTGACCAAATCAAACAAACCTCAAACATAATCCAGCCTAACCCATCCTCAAGATCCTAAGCAACTACTCACAAGAACACATGACGAACATCAAAGTCATAAACCCAAAAAAATGCTGAAACTTGCATCAAATGAAAGATAAAGCAAAGATCTACAATAATGAAGAAAGAATCAAACACAAATTCTTAATATCTTGAAAGTTATGAAACCAACAAAATCCAAGAATCTTATGTTTATCCCTTCAAAAGAAGGTACAAGATCTAATAAAATAAAAGTGCAAAATGAATAATTCCTTAAAAGGTAAAAGCTAGGTTTGAGAATATCTAAAAAGTTGGACTCCTGGTGGCTGAAGGGTACAAGGTCCTTTTATTGGAAAAGTAGTGGAAGCCCTAAAAATGTTAAAAGACAAAATAGCTAGGCGGCTTGGCCAACTCTACCTGGTGCTCGGTCGAGTGACCGGTCGAGTTGGCTTTCCTTCTGCTCCTTCCACTCGGTCGAGTCCCTCTCCGCACACGGTCGAGTGTCTGGTCGAGTGGGCAGTCGAGTGGGACTCCGGACCTTGGTTCTTCAACTCTAACTCTCTTGTTTCCTTCTCTTTTCAGCTCCATTCTTCTTCAGCAATCCTTCCATGCTCCTTAGGCTCCAAAATCACCTGTTTATGCATGAAAAGATGCAAATGCAATGCAACTAAGCTCTAATGCATGATTAGTCCTAAAGCTATGCAATAATGGTCAAAATGGATAGCAAAAGATGTGAATAATCTAAGGGAAAAACAGGGTAAAATATATGAACATCAGCATCACGTCGATCTAGGGAGCGATCAGCAGCTTGTTGAGATGCACATGTAAACCTTGAAGACATTTTCAAATAGAAATGAAGAGAATAGACTCAAAGCTTAAAATTAATAGGTTAGTGACCCAAAAATCAAAAGAACTAAGCTTTGAGCTAGAGGATGAACTTGAGAGAGAATTTAGGCTAGATTTTGATTGTTTTAAGCAAATGAGAGAGTGTGAGAAGCATAGGGTCGAGTTTACCTCTTTATAAAGTGACTAGGGGGACAAAGAGACAAGGGTGGAGCGTTTTTGGCATTCAAATTTGAAATGAGAATCTTTGAGTCACTTTTGCTGCCACTCGATCACACCACTCGACTTCACGTGGTCGAGTTCCTTGACCAAAATTTGAAATTTGAACTTCTTTCCCCCCCCCACTCGATCATGCAAAAGAAATGGGAGTCGAGTGAGCCTTGGTCTCCAATACAACTCGATCGAGTAATTTGGTGGGCTGGTTTAGTGGGCCTGCGAGTCCACTTCTACAAGTCCAAATCTCTCAAAACCCATCTAAAATCTCAATAAATAGCCTGCCCAACACAAACATAAAAGAAAAGAAATCAAAACTACAAGGAAAATTAAACATATGTACAATGATACCTTAGGGACTTCCTCCCTAGTGAGCTTGTTTAAAGTCACTAAGCTTGACTTTTGATGCTTCGTTAGACTTGGTTTAGAGACTAAAGGGGTGATGAAATCCTCCTTGGTACAACTTGATCAATGTGAAACTGATCCTTGATCACTTCACCCTTAACACATGAACTTTGTTTCTTTTTAATCTTGAGCCTTGGTCTTGCATTCTTCAAAGACCTCTTGTTGAGTTGCACTTGAAGATCCTTCACCAGATCAGTCAACTCTTGAATTGAACCCTTGAGCTTTTCAACTGATTCCTCTTGATATGAGAGCTTAATTAGACCTTGAAGTTTCCACCTTTCTTGAGACCTCATAACCATCCTTGCCCTTGATAGTAAAATGTTGACTTTTGATGGAAGGCAAGTTGGTTGGATTGTTGATATCAAACTTGATGGTCACATCCTCAGTCACTGCTAAAGCTATACAATTCTATGTGGAAGTTGTCACTGAAGAGAGTGAAGTTCAAGCTGGGGAGGATTTATCACTAAGTGATGCTCAGAGTGAAGGTTTTACGCAGCAGACTAAAGTCGTCAAAGCACTCGACAAGGTACTCGACCACACACATGACCGAGTGCATGATCGACTGACCAGTCGAGTTGAAGACACAGAAGCTGTTAAGCCTGCTAAGTACATTCCTCCTGCTTACAAACCACCTCTGCAATTTCTAGGACGTTTTAAGGCACATAAGCTGAAGGAACTAAGAGAAATTATTGACAAAAAGGAAGAGTTAGCTTTGCAACAAGAGGAAGTGATGGTTTTAAAGGAATAAGTCATTATTGCATTCCAAGAAGAAGAGAGAGGGTCTGCTTTGAAACAGTATGATCAATATCCTCTCTACCAAGATATGCTACTTGAGATTTCAAAGCAGAAAGCTCAAGATCAAGACATGAAGGATTTGAAAGAGATTGGGGAAGCTATTCTCTCAACAAAACTTGAAGATCCAGGGCCATTCAACCTGGCTTGTTCAATCAGCTACATGCACTTCAACAAGTGCCTATGTGATCTTGGAGCTTCAGTGAGTTTAATGCCATACTTAATGGCTGAGAAGTTAGGGAATGGACATTTTAAGCCCTGCAAACTCTATATTGGTCTGCAGATGGTTCTAAGAGGGATGTGATTGGTAAATTGGAAAGCCTACCAGTCTAGATAGGCAAACCAAAAATTCCTACTGATTTTGTGGTTATAGAGATGGATGAGGAAATTGAAGACCCTATCCTCCTAGGGAGACCATTTCTGGAGCTGTCATTGATGTCAAAGAAGGGTTTATAACTTTGAATATAGCTGAGGATGTGACCATGAAGTTTGATATCAACAACCCAACCAACTTGCCTTCCATCAAAGGTCAACCTTTTACTATCAAGGGCAAGGATGGTTATGAGGTCTCAAGTGAGGTGAAAACTTCAAGGGCTAAGCTCTCATCTCAAGAGGAATCAGTTGAAAAGCTCAAGGGTTCAGTTCAAGAGTTGACTAATCTGGTGAAGGATATTCAAGTGCAACTTAACAAGAGGTATTTGAATAAGGCAAGACCAAGACTCAAGATTAAGAAGAAACAAGGTTCATGTGTTAAGGGTGAAGTGATCAAGGATCAGTTTCACATTGATCAAGTTGTACCAAGGAGGATTGCATCACCCCCTTGGTCTCTAAACCAAGTCTAAAGAAGCATCAAAAGTCAAGCTTGGTGACTTTAAACAAGCTCACTAGGCCCACTAGAGGTACTCGATCGAGTTGTATGGCGACCAAGGCCCACTCGATTCCCATTTCTTTTGCATGATCGAGTGGGGGGGAAAAACAGTTCAAATTTCAAATTTTGGTCAAGGAACTCGACCACGTGCAGTTGAGTGGCAGCAAAAGTGAGTCAAAGATTCTCATTTCAAATTTGAATGCCAAGCGCTCCACCCTTGTCTCTTTGTCCCCCTAGTCACGTTTTAAAGAGGTAAACTCGACCCTATGCTTGTCACACTCTTTCATTTGCTTAAAACAATCAAAATCTAGCCTAAATTCTCTCTCAAGTTCATCCTCTAGCTCAAAGCTTAGTTCTTCTGATTTTTGGGTCACTAACCTATTAATTTTAAGCTTTGAGTCTATTCTCTTCAGCTCTATTTGAAAATGTTTTCAAGGTTTACAAGGGCATCTCAACAAGCTGTTGATCGCTCCCTAGATCGACGTGATGCAAAGCTTGCATCAAGAAAAAAAGCTGGTGGAAGTACTCGAGCGGTCACTCCACCGAGTGCTGGTCCGAGTAGGCGGTCGAGTGGAGTGCCAAGTAAGAGACATCAGCCAGTTGAGGAGGATCCTGAGAGGACTGAGAGTGAAGAGGAGATGGAGTTCACTCTTAGAGAACACATGAGGAAATACAAGGCCAAAGGGAAGAGGCCAGCAGCTGAAGCCCAACAAGAAGAGGTTGAAAGTGAGAGTGATGAAGAAGAAGAAGTAGAGGAGGAAGAAGAAGAATCTTGTGATTTAACTCCGAAGCAGCCCTATGAAGCCTTCATGAGTATGAGCTTTCAAGGAACAAGGTATCCACACAAGGAGACCATGGAGAAGCTGGGGATTGCTGAAGATGTAGAGTATCTCTTTGAGAAGGGAAACCTAAGCAAGTTCATGGGGCTGTGCATGGAGTTGTGAGTTCTTAGCCACCATCAAGTTTCAGTTCTTCTCAAGGGTGGATAAGGAAATTGGAGCTGGTTGTTGCAACTTCACCATCAAGGGGAGGAGATATGTGCTCTCATTCAAGAAGATAACAAATATCTTTGGCTTTGAAGTTGGTAGTGAGAGGAGCATGGTCATACCAAGAGAAGAGCTCTTTGCTGTTTGGGAGACCATTGGAGATAGCAACCTGTACTCATCCTCCAAGTCCAAAAGCTCAAAGATAAAGAGCCCAGTCCTGAGGTACTTCCAGAAGGCCCTAGCAAACACTTTCTTTGCTAGGAAGGAAACTGGAAACATGAATGATGGAGAGCTTAAGATGATTGATGTAGCTCTCAATGCAATCATCCTTCAAGCAAGAGATGGGACCATCATCCTACGAAACAGTGTGGAGACTGATCTTGCCATGGTCCTCATTGACCAATTGATCTACTATAGGAGTTCGGTGAGCAAGCTGTACAAGAGGGGCTCAACTGAAGTCTTAACCATTGGAGGCATCATCACTCCAATTCTAGTAGCTGCCAAGGTGCCACTTAGAGGAGAGAAGGCCATGGCAAGATGGACTGACACCAACTACATCACCTCCACTCTCATCGTAGCCAAGGAGATGCACCATGGGAAGCACCTCTTCAACTTTGAGCACCCAACACTAGGGAAGAGCCAGCTTGTTCTACCCAACAAGGAACTCACAATCATAATTGAAGGGCAAAACATTGACTTTTGGCCAGCTGCTAAGTTTTTGTTTGATGGGGCAGCACAAGTGAGAGAAGATCAAGCTGGAGATGAGGAGATAGCTCATGGGGAAGAACAATTTTACTTTGAAGACTATGAGTTAAGCCCTAGAGATAGTAGAGGAGTGAGGGAGACTAGCAAGAGGTTGACATTCCTACAAAAGTGGAGCAAGTGGCATGGGAAGAACTATGACAAGTTAAAAAAGAAGATGGAAAAGATGACCAAGTCCATCAAGGGTTTAAAGAAGGAGATTGCTGAGCTAAAGAGTAGACACTCATCGCCAAGCCCATCTAGCCCTTTGAGGAGGAGTAGCTCAACTAGAGCATTGTCTATAGCTGAAAACCAAGTGATACTAGCTAGAGCTTCATTGCATGAGCCAATTCAGAGGAGGAGAGGTTCAAGTCGCCGAAAACAGCAGTTTCCAAGGTATTCGACCCCACCATTCGACTGCACATGGTCGAGTTCCTTGACCAAAATTTGAAATTTGAACTTCTTTCCCCCCCCCCACTCGATCATGCAAAAGAAATGGGAATTGAGTGGGCCTTGGTCTCCATACAACTCGATCGAGTACCTCTGGTGGGCCGGTCGAGTGGACCTGCGAGTCCACTTCTACAAGTCCAAATCTCTCAAAACCCATCTACAATCTCAATAAATAGCCTGCACAACACAAACATAAAAGAAAAGAAATCAAAACTACAAGGAAAATTAAACATATGTACAATGATACCTTAGGGACTTCCTCCCTAGTGAGCTTGTTTAAAGTCACTAAGCTTGACTTTCCATGCTTCTTTAGACTTGGTTTAGAGACCAAGGGGGTGATGAAATTATGTTTGGTACAACTTGATCAATGTGAAACTGATACTTGATCACTTCACCCTTAACACATGAACAGTGTTTCTTCTTAATCTTGAGCCTTGGTCTTGCCTTCTTCAAAGACTTCTTGTTGAGTTGCACTTGAAGATCCTTCACCAGATCAGTCAACTCTTGAACTGAACCCTTGAGCTTTTCAACTGATTTCTCTTGAGATGAGAGCTTAGCCCTTGAAATTTCCACCTCACTTGAGACCTCATAACCATCCTTGCCCTTGATAGTAAAAGGTTGACCTTTGATGGAAGGCAAGGTTGTTGGGTTGTTGATATCAAACTTCATGGTCACATCCTCAGCTATATTCAAAGATATAAACCTTCTTTGACATCGATGACAGCTCCAGCAGTAGTTAGAAATGGTCTCCCTAGGAGGATAGGGTCTTCCATCTCCTCATCCATCTCTATAACCACAAAATCAGTAGGAATTCTTGCTTTGCCTATCTTGACTGGAAGGCTTTCCAATTTACCAATCACATCCCTGTTGGAACCATATGCTAGACTAATATAGAGTTTGTAGGGCTTAAAATGTTGATACCCTAACTTCTCAACCACTGAGTATGGCATTAAATTCACTGAAGCTCCAAGATCACATAGGCACTTGTTGAAGTGCATGTAGCTGATTGAACAAGGCAGGTTGAATGGCCCTGGATCTTCAAGTTTTGTTGGGATAATAGCTTCCCCAATCTCTTTCAAATCCTTCATGTCTTGATCTTGAGCTTTCTGCTTTGACATCTCAAGTAGCATATCTTGGTAGAGAGGATATTGATCATACTGTTTCAAAGCAGGCCCTCTCTCTTCTTCTTGGAATGCAATAATGACTTCTTCCTTTAAAGCCATCACTTCCTCTTGTTGCAAAGCTAATTCTTCCTTTTTCTAAATAATTTTCCTTAGTTCCTTCAGCTTCTGTGCCTTAAAACGTCCTGAGAATGGCAGAGGTGGTTTGTAAGCAGGAGAAATGTACTTAGCAGGCTTAACAGCTTTTGTGTCTTCAACTCGACTAGTCACTCGATCATGGAATCGGTCGTGTGTGTGGTCGAGTACCTGGTCGAGTGCTTTGACGACTTCAGTCTGATGAGTAAAACCTTCACTCTGAGCATCACTTAGTGATAATTCCTCCCTAGCTTGAACTTCATTGTCCTCAGTGACAGCTTCCTCATAGAATTGGATAGCTTAGCAGTGAATTCCCTTGGGTTTTGAATGGCTTTTCCAGGGAGTTGATTAGGCTTTGGAGCTGATGTGGAGACAATGTTGCTCTTCATGTGGAGATCATTATATTGAGAAGTTAGCTTTTGGTTCAACTCAGCAAACTTCTTGGCATCCTCAATTTGCCAATTTGCTTGCCCTAGCAACATTTGTTGCATCGTAGCTCTTAAATATGGTTCTTGGCCTTGGTTAGTCTGAAACCCTGGTGGGGGACACAATTGAGGCTGGAACCCTTGGTGTTGTTGCTTGGGTGCATAGTTATTTTGTTGTTGGGGCTGTTGAGGAGGGTATACTTGATCTTGAGGGTTTGCTACATTGGTGCTTCTATAGGAGAGGTTGTTGTTCTTAAATCCTCCTTCTTGATTGTAACCCTTGAAGCCTCCCTCTTGGTTGTATCCCTTGTATCCTCCTTTGTTTTGCATGTAGCATAGCTCAGCAAACTCTATCTCCCCATCTTGAACATGAGACTCTTCTTCACCAATGAAGTGAATGGTCTTTTGTTGGATGAGTAGAATTCTATCTAGCTTCTCATTGACTACTTTCAAGTCCTTCTTGTACTTCTCCTCTTGATCATTGGAGACAAACCTTACTGTTCTGTCATAGTCCTCATTATAATTTCCATTTGATTGAGCTAGATTCTCTACCAACTCCCATCCTTCTTCTACATTTTTGTTGAGGAAGTTACCATTGGATGCTCTGTCTAGAAGCATTCTGATCTTAGGTAGAACTCCTCTATATAAAGTGCTGGGCAAAGACTCATTGCTGAAGCCATGGTGAGGACACTGAGTTTGGAATCCTTTAAATCTCTCTCATGCTTCACAAAAACTCTCATTAATCTTTTGAGCAAAGCCAGAGATTTCATTCCTCAATCTTGCAGTCCTAGCATTGGAGAACTTGGCCAGAAAATCTTTCTTGCAAGCATCCCATGTGGTTATGGCTCCAATTGGAAGTGTCTTCTCCCATAGGTGAGCCTTGTCTCCCACTGAGAAGGGGAATAGCCTAAGCTTGAAACCATCTTCACTTACACCATTGATCTTGGTGAGGCCACATATCCTATCAAACTCATCAAGGTGGTCCAATGAGTCCTCCATTGGTAAACCATGAAACTTGTTAGCTTGAATCATGGTGATCAGACCACTCTTGATCTCATAGTTGTTGTTGGCCACTGCAGGAGGAACTATGCCAGCTCTTTGGTTGTGTGTATTAGGGGCATCTCCAGCACCAATGTTCCTTGGCCTTGGATCTTGATTGTGTTGTTGCTCCATTAGCAACTCTTGTTCTTGTTCTTGAAGAATTCTTGTTCTCTGTTGTCTCTAATCTCTTGGTAGGCAGTTGATGTGATCAAGGTATCTTTGATGATTCTGATTACCCTTAGATCTTGTTTGCATCAACTGGCTCGATCACTGACTCGGACAGGCACTCGGTCGAGCACCGGCTCGAGTACAAGGTCGAACTGACTGAGACGAGAGGTCAAATTGTATCCGGTGTGTGGCTCGATCAGGTACTAGATCAGACACTCGGTCGAGTGGCTGTCGAGTGGTTGGTCGAGTTTGTACCTGAGACTGAAAACAAACAAGCAGATGAAGAATCTTAATCAGTAGGGAACAGAGGAACAATAGAACTTAATCTTAGACTTGTATAAATCCTAAATGTCACAAATAAACACTCAAATGGCAACAACGCCAAATTGAAACATTATATTTTGGTGGTATGAATGATTGAATATGATATGTATGATGATGATGAATGGCAAGAGGTTTCAATTACTCTTATGTTAAGAGATGTCAATCCATAATGAGTGTGATGCAAGCAATTAGGATGTGAACACTTATCTAAGTTAAGCCAATTATAAAGGATGTTTGTCACTAACAACCTAATGATGAATGTATAATGTAGAAAGTAAAAACTACTAAGACTAGATACTAAATGCAAAGAGAACAGGATGATCAAAGCAATAATGTAATGAAACAGAAACAAAAACTACAGTAATGCAAAACAAGTAATAAGACAAGATCAATAGAAATTAAACGAATGCAACAGAAATGAAACTACAATGCAACAGGAAATGAAACAGGACAAATGCAAAACATTAACAACAAATTTCAAGAGGGAGCTCTAGCAAGCACTCGATCGGATGCTCGATCGAGTACTAGGTCGAGTGGGTTAAAATCCCAGAACGAATACAGAGCATCAACAAAACAGAGCAGAATGAAAGTAAAACAAACAGCAAGCGATTAAACAGGATTAAAACAAGGAAATCAATAGACAAAGAAGGTCCTAAGGATGGATTCTTGGGCTGGCCTCAAGCTATGGTTATCTAAACTGGCCAACAAACCTCAATCAAACATGAGCTATCTCTAGACAATGATCTCCTAATACAAGTTAATCCAATCTCTTGGCAATAACAATCAAGCTAAGATACTCCCAATCTAGCTCTCACTAGCAAAGATCATATAAAAGCAGGCATTAAACAACAGATCATTATAGTCAAAAATCAACAAAACATCTAATCTCTTAGCATGCTTCATGATGATCTCTAGATCTAGCCTTATCTAACAACTTAAACATTGATATGATGCTAAGAAGCCTAAGATCTAACCTTACCTTCTCAGATATAAGGATAGCATAGAGCATATCTAGCCTAGAAGAGATCTATAAAACACAAGCTTGACCAATCTAAACAACCATAACCCTAATCCAGCCTAAACCATCCTTAAGATCCTAGAACACTATTCACAATCACCAAACATGATAAACAAAATAAATAACCCATAAACCAATGAAACTTGCATGATTAGATAGATGAGATAAAAATCTACAATATTAAAACAGAAATCAAACTCAAATTTTTAATACTTTGAAAGTTAAGGAACCAACAAGTATCAAAAATCTCTTCAGATCCAACAAAAGAGGCTATGGAAACTAAAAATAAGAAAAGCAAAAAGTAATAATTCCCAAAAGGGCAAATACTAGGTTTTTAGATTTTCTCTTAGGTGGCACTCCTTTTTTTGTGGCTGTTGAGTACAAGGCTTTATATAGAAAAAGAGGGGAAGCCCTAAAAATGCTAAAAGACAAAATAGAAGGGCGGCTCGGTAACCTCGACCTGGTGCTCGGTCGAGTGCCTGGTCGAGTGGCCGCTTCTTTTGCTTCTCCCATCCGGTCGAGTCCTTCTCTGCACACGGTCGAGTGTCTGGTCGAGTATGCGGTCGAGTGGACCTCCGAGTCTTGTTTCTTCAGCTCTAACTCCCTTGTTTTCTTCTCTTGATAGCTTCATTCCTCTTCAGCATTCCTTCCATGCTCCTTAGGCTCCAAAATCACCTGTTTATGCAAGAAACTATGCAAATGCATTGCAACTATACTCTAATGCATAAACAGTCCTAAGGGAAAACAAGGTAAAATAAATGAACATCAAGTTGTTACATACGATTCCAAGAAAAAATATGGACCTTATTAGCATTCTTTTCCATCAATGTTAACTTTTCCAAGTCAACTCATCACTTCTTCTTCTAAGCCTACACGGCTGAGAAATTCAATTTCCCTCAGGACTGCCTCCCGGATCAGAACCGGTTTGACATAACCTGAGGCTCTGATACCAAAATTGTAATACCCAATTTCTATGGCATGTCACAGGTTAACTTTTACCAAGGGTCAAACATTCTTAACCAAAAATAACTGAAATATCCGCAAATTCAACTTAAACGTCTTTCAAACCATCCTTTAAACGTTAAACCGAAATTAACAACCGGTTCGATAAAAACCAACAACGAATAATAAAAGAATAAAGTCCAGCTCCTAACACCAACACCAACTCTATCAACTACTCATCATGGTTACCTGCAAGAGAAAGAGAGGGGCGAGCAATCTAGGATTACTCAGCGAGGGCAAGCCTTAAGGCTCACAAAGTCGTCATACACACACATGCTTAGACAATCGTAAAGTCTAAACCTAAGACAAGCAATCAATCACGTGTCAACGACACACAACCATCAAACAAATGAGACTACGTCCCATAACCATCGCCGGACATTACCGGAGTCCTCATGCTTTCGCACTTCTTCCTGCACATTTTCACTTGCGTATTCGGATTCCTCGTGCTTCTCACACTTCTTCCACGCACAACAACGCATTGGCTCATCAGCCAATCTTGATCTACTCGCATTATGCACCCGTAGACCACCACACAACTACAAAGAGAAAGAATTCTCCTTGTAGGACTCTCTGCGGCTCACACGCTCCCAGTTACATATCAATCCTAAAGCCGCCACAATACACGATTCACGAACATTAAACTAACCAACATTACCGAACCAACACACGTAACCATGCACGACACCACAAATCAACACACAACTCATGCACGTGCGTTCGATAATCAAGTTCCAGTTTAGTTGGTTTATCCTTCCGGTTAAAAAAATTAACAAAACACAACAACAACAGCATGAGACAAGGTGCAGCCGATTACCTTTCCCGACAATTACTCTCGACAGATCTGATCGGCTTCTTGACTTCGACACGGCCATTAAAGCTTACAGCGGTTAGGTCCTCATTGTCATCCATGAAACAACAACAACAACAGATCATTAGACTAAATCATTTACTTCATGCGCAAGTTACAAAAGAACACTAGGGTTCCCTTACCCTGAACGACCTCGACAATGGCTATGGCTGCTACGGAGACAGCGGCTGACATCTCCGCTGACAGTGGTTAACACATGGTTTCAAACTCCGGTGATTCACGATGGCTTGACAAAGGGCGGTGATTGACAGTGGCGAACAACAAATCTCCGTGACCTCTTTCTCTCCTTCTCAACAATGGCAATGACAACAACATGAGAAAGCCGGTGATGATGGTGAACTCCGCCGTTGCGAGAGACTTAGGATTAGGGTTTACAAACTCTTTTCTCTCGACAAAACAAGGACGGCGATATGAGTGCATCCACGTTAACACAATTACCCTTGTCGTTTTTGTGACTTAGCTCTTCTTCGACCTTATTGGGCTTAATTAGGATCCATAATAACACAATTTAAAATCCGGGCTGTTACAGATATACTGGTTAATCATATGCTTGGATCATTTTTGATATATATAAATGAGCAAAACCAATTCACAGCAGCAATTTCAGTGGCTATGGTAGAGGGGATGCCCCATCAGGAATTGCATTTGAAGGTAACAATTCGAGACATTCTTTCGCTAATTTTCTTAATATAGCATTTTTGTGAACTGCTCTTTTTAGATCAAAGAATTCTAATATATATGCTTTTCCCCTTCTTTTCTTATCAGCTAGAGTTAGTTTATTAGTGTATTTTACTATTGCTTTTTACTTTTCTTTATTTCTCATAACCCATTGAAAGGATTATGAACGATCAGGTGAACCCATGTATCGTCTTCAAATAATATTATTATGAGTTGTAACGCCCACAAACCAAGTTTGGTGTTGGAGTGTTGACCGGCGTAGTGTTGCTTGATGTGCATATATTTTACCTTATATTAAACCTTGTTTAGTTCATGTTTTGCATCATATATAAGTCTTGTTTTACCTTATATTAAGCCTTGTTTTGCATCATTTCTATTTAAAATTGCATTTAGGGCATTTAAGAGCATGCATTGCATACATTTGTATATTTATAGCATTAACAAGTGATTTGGAGTTTTTAAGGACTGAAGAAGGACTTGGAGTTATTTATGGAGCTGAGCAAGAGGACTGGAAGCATCAGGAGCGTCAAGGGAAGCACTCGACCACATGCTCGAGCAAGCACACGACCAAGCACTCGACCGAGCATGGTCGAGCACTTCCAGCCGCCTTTGTATTTTGTCCTATAGCCATTTTAGGGCTAGCCCTTCCCCGTATATAAATTCTTGTACCCTACAGCCGCCCATGACATGTCATGACCTAGTTGTTACTATTTTTAGCTTTCTTTTCGATTATTTGCATCATTCTACTTTTGTTTATTGCTTTAAACTTGTTTATTTTCCCATATTTTCAGAGATTGTAAGCTTCATAACTTTTGATCTGTTGAGAATCTGAGTTTATTTCTTTATACAAAGTTGTAGATCTCTCTTTTGTCTCTCCAATCATGTTTGTTTTATTGTTTTCTGGGTTTGTGTTCATCATCGTCATGATTTGTAGATCTGAGTAGTGAGCTAGGGTTCTAGAGATGGATTAGGCTGATTTAGAGTTATGGCTGTTAAGATTGATCACGCTTGATTGTTTATATATCTCTTCCAGATTTGCTGTTCTCTATGTTGTTCTTGTTCTGAGAAGTTAAAAATAGATTTTAAACTTCCTTGCATCATACATATGCTTAGGTTGTTAGATAATGCATCTGCTGGAGATTACTGTGCCTAGCCTAAGAGATTAGTTGTCTAGGGTGGTTTTTGACATATTATGATCTAGATCTTTAATGCCTGTTTATCCATGTTTTAGCTGGTGAGAACTAGATCTAAAAGTGTTTAAAACTGATTACTATTGTCATGAGAATGGATTAGTAAGTTTATGAGATCATTGTCTAGAGATAACTCATTGTTTGAGGTTTGTTGATCAGTTTAAATATCCATAGCTTAAGATTAGCCCATGAATCCATCTCTGGGAGCCTACTTTGTTTATTGATTGTCATATATTTGCATTTTTTTTTGTTTATTTGCTTTTTGTTCTATTAAAGTTGTTTAATTTGCTTCTGTTCATCGTTCTGCGTAACTCGACCAACCACTCGACAACAGTTCATACTGTCTGGTCGAGCACCTAGTCGAGCACACTTAGTTCATGCTCTGTTTCATTCTTGTTTAGTTTATTTGCATTTACTTTGTTTACTGCTGAAACACATATATCTGGTGCTATGGTGATGAAATGGATGGAATGATGAGATATGAATGATGATGAATGGAAGGCAGGGTGTTTCAATTCCCCTTATGCAATTGTAGTACAAGAGGTGTCAATCCAATATGAGAGTTTGTGAACAATCAAGATGTGCATAAAGATCTAAGTTAAGCCAGATGTAAAGGATGTTTGTCACTAACAATCCTATTATGAAATGCAAAGTACAAAATGTAAAGCTAGAAGAACTAAATGCAAAATGTAAATGGAACAGAATGATTATGACAATTATGAAACTAGAACAAAAATAGAAACTATATTAATGCAAGTACTGAACAGGACACTAAGTGAATGCAACAGAAATGCAAATAGAATGAAACAGAAAGTAAGACAGGACAACTACAAATCATAAACAAAAGTTCTGGGGATGAACTCGAGCAAGCACTCGATCGAGTGTAGATCGAGTGCAGGGTCGAGCTGGATAAATACGAGAAAACAGAGCAACACAAGAAAAACAGAGCAATATGAAAGCAAATCAAACAACAGGCAAGCAGCAGGATTAAAACCATGAAATCAATAAACAAAGAAGGCCTTGAGGAGGGATTCATGGGCTGGACTAATGATTGAGGTCATCTAACTTGGTCAACAAATCTCAAACAACTTGAGCTAAACTCTAAACAATATTTATCTAAGACAAGTTTAATCCACTCTCATGGCAAGAAACAATCAAACTCATGCATCTCTAGACTTGTTCTCACACAGTAAAGAATCTACACAAGCAGGCATTATGCAATATGTCAAATACCAAACAAGACCTCTAATCTCTTAGCAAGCCTAATGGAAAACTCTAGATCTAGCTTTTATCTATGCTCCTTAAACATTGGTATGATGCTAAGATGCTTGAGATCAGATCCTACCCTCTCAGATATAGGATCAGCATTAAGAAAATCTAGACTAGAAGAGATCTACAACAATCAAGCTTGACCAAATCAAACAAACCTCAAACATAATCCAGCCTAACCCATCCTCAAGATCCTAAGCAACTACTCACAAGAACACATGATGAACATCAAAATCATAAACCCAGAAAAACTCAAAACTTGCATCAAATGAAAGATAAGACAGAGATTTACAATAATGAAAAAGGAATCAAACTCAAATTCTCAATATATTGAAAGTTATGGAACCAACAATTTTGAGAGATTCTTTGTTCTTCCTTTAAAACAAGTACAATATCTAAGAAAATAAAAAGGTGCAAAGGGAATAATTCCCTAAAAGGTAAAAACTAGGTTTCTGACTCTCTAAAAAGTTGTACTCCTTGGTGGCTGAGGGTACAAGGCTCTTAAATAGAAAAAGTAGTGGAAGCCCTAAAAATGCTAAAAGACAAAATAGCTAGGCGGCTCGGCCAACTTGACCCGGTGCTCGGTCGAGTGACCGGTCGAGTTGGCTTTCCTTCTGCTCCTTCCACTCGGTCGAGTCCATCTCCGCATACGGTCGAGTGTCTGGTCGAGTGGGCGGTCGAGTGGGACTCCGGACCTTGGTTCTTCAGCTCTAACTCTCTTGGTTCCTTCTCTTCTCAGCTCCATTCTTATTCAGCAATCCTTCCATGCTCCTTAGGCTCCAAAATCACCTGTGTATGAAAGAAAACATGCAAATACCATGCAACTACACTCTAATGCATGATTAGTCCTAAATCTATGCAATAATGGTCAAAATGGAGAGAAAAAGATGCAAAAGATGAGAATAAACTTAGGGAAAACAAGGTAAATTATATGAACATCAACTGCACTGTTTCTGCTTTGTTTTTATTGCATTTAGTATTGTTTAAGTTGTTAGTTCAGTGCATTTACATTTATGTCATTAGGTTGTTAGTTAAAACCATCATACATACTTGGCTTAACTTGAATGCATGTTCACATCTTGAGTGTTTACATAATCACCCTATTGGATTTGAGAAGTTCAGGAGTTATCTAGTGGGGTCCAAGGTGATTGTGTACATTGATCATGCTGCTCTGAGACACATTTACTCAAAAAAGAATACAAAGCCCAAGTTGTTGAGGTGGATTTTGCTTATGCAGGAGTTTGACATGGAGATAGTGGATAAAAAGGGGATAGAGAATGGAGTTGCTGATCATTTATCCAGAATGAGGATAGAAGAAGTCATACCAATTGATGATTCAATGCCTGAGGAGAAACTGATGCAGTTGGAAACTCGATCAGATGCTCGTTCACACACTCAGTCGAGCACCCCGTCGAGTACACCATCGAGCGTGTTTGGGACCTTGGCCGTGAAAACAAGATGGAGGAATGGTTAGCTGTTGAGGGTGAAGATTTGCCCTGGTATGCTGATATAGTGAACTATAAGGTCTGTGAGGAGCTTCCACATGGTATGGATGCCTATAAAAAGAAGAAACTGCTCAAGGATATCAATGGTCACTACTGGGACGAGCCTTATCTCTATAAAAGGGGATCAGATGGTCTGTTCAGAAGATGTATAGTAGAAAGTGAAGTAGAAGGAGTGCTATGGCACTACCACGGTTCAGCCTATGGATGTCATTTTGCAACCTTTAAAACTGCTCAGAAGGTCTTACAAGCTGGATTATGGTGGCCTACACTGTTCAAGGACACCCACAAGTTCATTACAAGCTGTGATGCCTGCTAAAGAATGGGAAACATTACAAGGAGGGAAATGCCCCAAAACCGAATTCTAGAAGTTGAAGTGTTTGATGTTTGGGGGATGGATTTCATGGGTCCTTTTAACCCTCCTTCAAATAGGAATGTCTACATATTGGTGGCAGTATACTATGTCTTCAAATGGGTGGAAGCCATTGCAAGTCCCACCAATGATCATAAGGTGGTTTTAAAGCTCTCCAAGACAACAATCTTCCCCAGATATGGTCCCAAGAGTTGTGATCAGTGATGGAGGGACACATTTCATAAACGGGATCTTTGAGGGAATGCTCAAGAAATATGGTGTTAAGCATAAGGTATCCAGAGCTTATCACCCTCAAACAAGTGGGCAAGTAGAGGTTTCAAACAAGCAGATCAAAGCCATCCTATCAAGAATAGTAGGAGCTACAAGAAAAGACTGGTCTAGCAAGCTTGATGAAACGCTTTGTGCTTACAGGACAGCTTTCAAGACTCCAATCGGAAGAACTCCATTCCAGCTTGTTTATGGGAAATCTTGCCATCTCCCTGTGGAAGTTGAATGATGTAGTACTTTTCAATCAATTAAATTATCAATCCACAATTTGCATTAATCAACACACTAAGAATACACAAAAATGCTTAATCTATTCTTAAACAGGAATAGGTTCTTTTGTAACAATTAAATTAACAAACTGATTCAAATAAAGAGAACAAGACAACTCAACAAAGCAAATTCAAGAAACAAAACACAACTAGCTATAAACTTTAAATCAAGATTAAATAACAAACAATCCTAGATGTCTAAGTAACAAACAAGAACAATCCTAAGGCTAAGAACACTTATGCAAATCAATTCATTTCCATGATAGAGATTCTTATGCTAGCTAAGTGATAATCAACAATCTCCAAAGGCAATCACAAAGCAAGCATGTATTAAGATCAAATCCAAATACCACTAAACACCCTAATCATCAATTTCCATTGGCTAGGAATGCAAAGCTCTTGATTAATTTGGTTCAAGTATTTCATCAAACACCTTATGGGCATGGAAATCCTATCATCTAGATTTTAAGCATGATCAAAGCTATCTAGCATTATTAACATTAATCAAGATAGGAAACATAAAAATAAAGCCATAGACATCAAAGATCAATCATCTATCTCCCTAATCTACCTAGCCCAAAGTTCAGATGGATCTACTCACTCATCATCATGATCACACAAATGAAAAGGTTTGATCTTTGTGAAATCATAATAAGAGTTTGTAGATTAAGAGAAATTGCTATTAAAAACTGGAAAATCAACCAAGGATTCAATAAACCAAGAGTAGACAAGCTTAAGAATCCTAAGTGGCTGCAAAACTATTGATAAGATCAAAGATATGTCTCCTTAATAGGTTTAGAGTATTTATAGGAAAGTAGAAGAGAACCTGGGTCAACCCAAGACAAACTGGGTCAAACCCGGTTCAAAAATAAAACAAGTGTGGTGTTGGCTCACTCGGCCATGGCTTGGCCGAGTGGTGTGGCCGCTTCTCTTCACTCGGTCTTGGTTTGGCCATGTGTGGTGGCCGCGTGTCTTCACTCGGTCTTTGTTTGGCTGCGTGGAGAGGCCGTGTGTTTCTTCGGATCCTGGTCCATCTGATCTCCAGCGGCCATGGCTTGGCCGGTGGTGTGGCCGCGATCTTCCTCTGGCTGTATATATGCTCACTAAAACAAGTATAACTCCTTACACATACATCCGATTGTCCTGAAATCACCTCCATTACAAAGCTTACTCAATTTCCAATAACTTTGATGAAGAACGCTGGAGCTAAATCCCAAGGAATGATCTTCATACGAGTCGATCTTTGAGGGACTACAGACTGGTCCCGAATCATCAATCATCTTGTGTGTATCTAAATGTGTGTCTTCCATTATATTGCTAATTCTTGACTTATTTAGCTCCAATGTACACTTTCCTTGTACATCTCTACTGCAATACCTGAGATACCAAACTTGATGCAAAATGCAACCTAAACAACCTAAATGCTCATGAATATGCACAAAACAATGAATAATTAAGCTTCAAAATCACATTAAAAGACAAGATATCATTGAATACAAGGCTCTTTGGGCAATAAAGCTTTTGAATTCTGATCTAGAGACGGCCCAAGCTAAGAGGAGCCTTGATTTGCATGAACTTGAAGAGATCAGACTAGAGGCATATGAGAAGGGATAGTTGTTGGACACAAGATTTCAGAGAAAGAGATTAAGGTTGATAAAGCAAAGATTTAAGTCATGGTCCAGCTCCAACCACCAAGGACAATCAAGGATATAAGAAGCTTTCTTGGTCATGCTGGATTCTACAGAAGATTTATCACGGACTTCTCAAAGATAGCTAGGCCATTGACAATGTTGCTTTGCAAGGAGATTGAGTTCAACTTTGAATCAAGATTGCTTGAAGGCTTTCAAAGAGATCAAAGCTGCCTTGATATCAGCTCCAATAGTCCAAGACCCAAACTGGGATCTTCCATTTGAGATCATGTGTGATGCATCAGACATTGTAGTAGGAGCGGTTCTAGGTCAGAAAAAAAGACAAGAAGCTGCATGTTATTCAATATGCTAGTAGAGCCTTAGATGAGACTCAAGGGATATATTCAACAACAGAGAAGGAGCTTCTTGCAGTGGTGTTTGCCTTTGAAAAATTCAGGAGCTACTTAGTAGGATCCAAGGTGATTGTGCATACTGATCATGCTGCTTTAAGGTGATTGTGCATACTGATCATGCTGCTTTAAGGCACATCTACTCAAAGAAGGACACCAAACCAAGGTTGTTAAGATGGATTTTGCTTCTCCAATAGTTTGACATGGAAATAGTTGATAAGAAGGGTATTGAGAATGGAGTAGCTGATAATTTATCCAGGATGAGGATAGAGGAGGAAATTCCAATTGATGATTCAATGCCTGAGAAGAAACTGATGCAAATCGAAGCCACTCGACCTTGTACACGGATAAGCACTCGACCGAGTGTATTTGGCCAATCGGTCGAGCACGATCGAATGGAGGAGTGGATGGCACTTGAAAGTGAAGATCTGCCATGGTATGCTGATATAGTCAATTACAAGGTGTGTGAAGAAATCCCAGGAGACATGGATCCCTACAAGAAGAAGAAGCTGCTAAAGGACATCAATGGTTACTATTGGGATGAACCTTATTTATACAGAAAGGGATCAGATGGTGATTGACAGGTTTTTACCCAGGGTATCAATTCCCTATGCAGTTGTAGTACAAAGGGTTATCAATCCAAATGGTTGTCTATTGCTAGCAGGAAGGATATGATCAGAACATTACAAGTCAAGCCAAGTAGAAAGGGTTTTGATCTAACAATCCTAAAATAAAGAAAGAATATAAACAAGCAACCACACGACCTAAGCACTCGATGCAAGCATTCGAGTACAGGATCGGGTGGGGTGACCGAGTAAGCAAATGGGATATGAACAGCTCGAGGTATTACTCGATACAGGTTATCGTGGACCTGATCGGATAATTGATCGAGTAATGAAAGAAAATGTAAACAATTAAAATATGAAAGCTTCTAAGGATGGGGTAATCGAATCCGAAGTATTCTTGACCAGTACAGATGCCTTACATGCCTCAAGCAATTATTTCTTAAACAATGAATCTCTAAAACTTTGTTACCACACTCTCGCACTAGCAACAATCAACCTTGATCACTTCCCTACCCAACTCTTGTTTGAGAAACATGACCAAGCAGGCATTAAGATCTGATTCATTATTGTCAGTAAACCCAAACTCATCTAATCTCTTACTCAGAGCGAGTGAGCCTTTAGCATTGGTCGATTCAAGCATCTCATCTACACCTCTCGGTGGTAAAACACCCTAGATCTAATCTCAACTTCTCGGTCTGTTGACAGCATTAAGAACACCAACCTAGAAGGAAATCTATCAAACATATACAATCAAACTAAGGCATCCTAACCGATCAAGAACACAAAATCATCTATCCCATCCCTAGAAACTTTACTACACTACTCGGACATAATAACAAGAAACATAACAACGAAATAAGAATGAAAATTGCGTTATAACAAACGGTAGAGTAGAGTAGAAAGAGTACAAGATAGAAATCTAAAAGAAATGATAAAAACTATGAAAGAAAATGTAAAACAAAAAGGAAAAGTGTTTGAGTCGCTCAATTCTCTCAAAGAAGCTCTCGCTCTCTGGTTTGAGGGTCTGCGGCATGCTCGTTTGCGAGCTAGGAGAGGAGGGGTTTATATATGGAAACCCCTTTGACCTAGTTTCCCAGACCTGCCCGATGGTCTACTCGACGGGTATTCCAGGATGAGATCGGGTTATACCTCGGGTAGATCTTCGGGTGTTCTTCTTGCTCTTAGATCTTCCTCAATCGTGTTGGTGTTCGGACTTGTTCTTCCAGCTCGATGGCTCCTTTTGGTACATGCTCGGGTTTGTCCTTGTTTTTCCCCCATTTTAGGCTCTTTCGTACTTGTTTTCATCTAAAACATGCAAATGAAAAAATGCAACACCCTAAATGGGCTAAAAGTGAATTCCTACAGTTAATGACCTAAAAATGCTAAGTTAGAGGTATGAAGAATGCAAAATATGGACAAACAAAGATGCTAAAAACATGTAAATTAGAGAGTTATCAGACCCCCAAACTTAAATCTTGCTAGTCCTCTAGCAAGGAAGTAAGAGGGTACAGTTAAAGTGGGGACTCATAACCTTTATATGCTAATCGAAGGATTCAAGCTATAGTCCGTAAAGATAGTTTAATGGTGCTAAGATCAATAAACATACTTACAAATATTTTTCTATGCTTATTACCATGCATCGATCTAGTTCAACCTCCAACTAAAGATAAAGAACATCTCTTTCACATTCAATTAAGTGTTTGGCGAATTCTTGCAAATGGAAGGTGAATCAAGTTCAATCGGTTTCAAGGGTAAGGCTTTTTAGTAAGGTGGTTTCAAACAAATTCTTGGGGTAGTTTTCTCTCAAAAGAAGGAATGCTAGACAGTTGTGAAAACTATCTAAGATTGAGAACAATTTGGGCATACAAAGCTTAACTCTTGATGATCTACCCTTTTCTCATTCACTTTCTTTCTTTTTTTTTTTTTTTTTTTTATTTTATTTTTATTTTTACTCCCTAAGGTTTAAACTTTAAAACTTTTAGCTCCTTTTTTTTATTATTTTTTCTCTCTTTGCTAAACTCCTAATATGTATATATATATATATATATTTTCTTTATTTCTAGGAGACTATGGCAAGATCTTTTTTTTTTTTTTTACTTAGAGACTTAGAGCTAATTGATTCTTACCTTAAGAATTTTTTTTTTTATTCCACAACCCAACCCCAAATAATCATACTAACCACCTATCTTTCAAGACCGAATCTATTAGCTAGTTCAAATTCTAACTTAGCTAAATCAAGAGCCAGTTCTTTGTTGTTCTCAATACTCTCATGGTTTCACAACCTATAGCACAATGAAAGAGGCCTCACTCAATAATTCACAACAAGGTTTGAAAGAAAAGTTTGGGTTCATGGGTAGGACAAACAAATCGGGTTAAACAAAAAGATTGGTAAAAATGGAGTGCTAACCCGAGTTTAGAGTTACCATGAGCAAGTGATAACACTCTAATTTACATGTTTTTAGCATCCCTTTTGTCCATATTTTGCATTGTTCATACCTCTAACTTAGCATTTTTAGACCATTTACTGTAGGAATCAAGTTTTAGAGCATTTAGGGTGTTGCATTTCTACATTTGCATATATTGGATGAAAACAGGTGCTAAAGAGCCAAAAATGGGGGAAAACAAGGACAACTCGAGCATGTACCCGAAGGAGCCATCGAGCTACAAGAACAAGTCCGAACCCCCAACACGATCGAAGAGGATCCAAGAGCGCGAAGAGCCATCGAGTAGACCATCGGGCAGGTCTGGGAAGCTAGGTCAAATGGGTTCCATATATAAACCCCCTCTTTTCCTAGCTCAAAAACGAGCACGCCGCAGACCCTCAAACCAGAGAGCTAGAGCTTCTGTGAGAGAACTGAGCGACTCAATATTTCTTCTTGTTTTTGTACTTTTAATTTGTAGTTTTTTCATAGATCTTTTATCCCTACTCTTTTCTACTCTACTCTACCTTTTTAATAATGTCATTTTCGTTTATTTCTATGGTTTTATCATTTGTTTCTATGTCCGAGTAGTGTAGCAAAGTTTCTAGGGATGGGATAGATGATTAGGTGTTCTTGATCGGTTAAGATGCTTTAGTTGATTGTTATGATAGATAAATTTCCTTCTAGGTTGATGTTCTTAATGCGGTCAACAGACCGACAGGTTGAGACTAGATCTAGGGCGTTTATAATGCTACATGCCGAAAGGAGTAGATAAAATGCTTGATTAGGTCAATGCTAGAGGTATACTTAATTTTGAGTGACAAAATCAGATAAGTCTAAGTATATTGACAAAAAAATGAATTGTTCTTAATGCCTGCTTGTTCATATTGCTAGTGCGACAGTGTGGTAGTATGTTAAAGGTTGATTGTTACTAGTGCGACAGTGTGGTGACAAGGTTTTAGAGGTTCATTGTCTAGGAATAATTGCTTGAGGCATGTAAGCCATCCGTATTGGTCTAGAACACTTAGGATTCGATTATCCCCATCCTTAGGAACTTTCGTATTTCACTCCTTGCATTTTCCTTACTTACTCGACCACTTACCCGATCAGGTACACGATAACCTGCATCGAGTAATACCTCGAGTTGTTCATAGTTCACTTGCATGCTCGATCACCCCACTCGATCCTGTACTCGATTTCTTTCATCGAGTGCTTAGGTCGTGTGGTTTACTTGTCTATATTCTTTTACTTTGTTTATATTAGAAATATTATAACCAAACCCCCTTATTGCTTGGCTTGACTTGCTTGATTCTGATTGGATCCTATCTGTTAGCATAACAACCATTTGGATTGATAACCCTTTGTACTACAACTGCATAGGGAATTGATACCCTAGGTGAAAACCAGTCTATCAATTTGGCGCCGTTGCCATTTAGTTGTTTTATTTTGCTACGTTTAGGATTTCAGGACTTGCTAGATCAAGTTCGTTTGTTTATATTTGTTTCGGATATTGACTTGTTTGCTTTCGTCTTTGTTTGTTTTGAATCTCAGGTACCAAAACCCGAGCACCCACCCGACCCGTCACTCGATCACCTGATCGAGTTGATCCTCGTGTACAAACTTGGATACTTGCCTGTGCATGCAAACACGATCCAGAGGTAGTCAGAACCTGAGTCTTTTCATCGACAACATCGACAGACCTCGGCTACTCAGACAACAACAAGTTTAAACGGAACTAGCACCCATTGAGGAGACGATGAATAATGAGAACGGTCCACCAGCTCCTCAAGCAAGGACCAACATAGGAGCAGGAGATGCTCCGACTACTCACACTCAGAGGAATGGCATTGTGCCACCAGCTGTGCAGAACAACAATTTTGAGATCAAGAGTAGTCTCATCCAGATGATACAGAGCAACAAATTTCAATGACTGCCAATGGAGGACCCATTGGATCATCTGGATGAATTTGATAGGCTCTGTAGCCTAACTAAGATAAATGGAGTCAGTGAAGATGGATTCAAGCTAAGGCTTTTCCCATTCTCTTTGGGAGATAAAGCTCACATTTGGGAGAAATCGCTCCCTAAGGAGTCCATCACCACTTGGGAAGCGTGCAAGAAGGCATTCCTGGCCAAATTCTTCTCAAACTCCAGAACCGCAAGGCTGCGAAATGAAATTTCCAGCTTTGTACAGAAGAACAACGAAACGTTCAATGAAGCTTGGGAACGTTTCAAGGGGTACTCAAATCGATGTCCACATCACGGCTTCAGTAATGCTTCATTGCTGAGCACACTATACCGAGGAGTGGTCCCCAAGATACAGATGTTGCTGGACACCGTAAGCAATGGTAACTTCATCAACAAGGATGTTGATGAAGGTTGGGACCTAGTTGAGAACTTGGCTCAATCTGGTGGCAACTACAATGAGGAATATGATCGTTCTCTGCGATCTACAGGAGAGGAAGATCCCAAGTACAAGAGGGACATGAAAGCCCTCAATGACAAGCTCGATCAGCTCCTCAACAAGCAGAAGCATGTCCATGCTATATCAGAGGAAGAGCAGTTTCAACAGCAAGATGGGGAGACTATGCAGCTAGAGGATGTTAACTACATCAACAACCAAGGAGGGTACAACAGAGGGTACAACAACTTCAAGCCGAACCCAAATCTATCTTCTCGGAACCCGAATGTTGCAAATCCTCAAGACCAAACCTACCCATCTACAGTTCAAGGGAACCAGACCCAACGTAAGCCTTTTGTCCAGTACAACTAAGGCTATGCACCTAAGAAACCATACCCAGGCACCTACAACCAACCACCAGGATTCCAACAACACCAAGGTCCACCGAACCAGTCACAAGAAGCCGAGTTACGAGGTCTTCTTCAGCAAATGATTCAGCAACAGGCTACAGCTTCTATGGACATCGCGAAATGATTCGCGGAAATGAGCAACAAAATTGACTCAGGATACAATGACCTCAATGCCAAGTACGAATCACTCAACAAAAAAGGTTTGATACCTGGAAGGACACCACAACAACCAACCTACACTAAAGATCAATCAACTGCCGGGTAAAGCTATTCAATACCCCAAGGATTATGCAACTGCTCAAGCCATTTTCCTAGATGATGATTATGAGGACTACCTCACTGGGGACAGTGGTGATCAAGATGGGGAGGATGTGGATGACTAAATGAAGAATGAGGCCGAATACTATATATCCGAATATGAACCCGAGCCTTCACCTGATGAGACTGATCGAGTTGATGATCGAGCACTGGTTCGAGATTCACAAACTGACGAACAACCCGAAGTGAAACCCGATGACCTACACGATGATGTTGATCGGATGATGCATCGAGTAGATGTTGAGAAAGGAGATCAGCCTCAACCACCTGCACTGGTAGGAGAGGAGTTGGAGGAAAGGTTCAATGCTGCACTTGACATCTAGTTGGAAGCGCTTGCAGAGCGTATGGCTAAGCGCAAAGCTCCACCACCTAAGCTTTTGCCCCCACATGAGCTTCAGCAGGAAGCTGCAAAGGAAGCAGCTAGATTGGAGGATGAGGTTAAGGAGGCTGTCAAGGAGATCAATTTTGAAATTCTGAGAAGTGGAATTTGTTTGGATCTTGAGGTAAGAATTGAGAAAAAACTTGAAGATCCTAGCTCTTTCACATTGCCGTGTTCAATAGGATTTCGGATTTTCAAGAGCTGCTTGTGTGATTTTGGAACTTCGGTGAGCATCATGCCACTTTCAGTTGCTAACAAGCTGGGATTCACCGACTTCAAACCAAGTAAGCAATATCTGGTTCTAGCCGATAGAACGGTAAGGCATCCGATTGGCATTTTAGAAAATCTGCCCCTAAGGATTGGGAGACTGGAAGTGCCTACTGACTTCATGATCCTAGATATGAACAAGGAATCGGATAATCCACTGATTCTAGGAAGACCATTCTTGGCAACAGTTGGTGCGGTGATCGAAGTGAAAGGAGGCAAGATTTGGATAGAACATGGTGAACACCTCAAGATGGAGTTTGAGGTGAAGAAAGGGGTTAGGAGGCCAACCATAGATGGTCAAGCTCTTTCCACTAGGACCAAACAAAGAAAAATGCTACATCTTGAAGAGGTTAACACCACATTTGCCATGGAACCTGGACAAAATCTGGGAGACCTTTTGAACCGACCTACCGTAGTGGAGAAGATTCCAGAACCTTTTCCACATGGATCCCATGCTTAAGGAGCATGAAAAGTCAAGCTTAGGGACTCTAAACAAGCTCACTTGGGAGGAAGTCCCAAAGGTATCTTTTAGTTTTAGTCTATTTGCTTTATTTTCTTTTATTTATTTGATTCTATTTTTGCAATTCTATAAAAAAAAAAAATGGAAAATTGGGAAAAGGGAATTGGTAAACCCGAGGTCAACCCGAGGGTCAACCCGACACCGCACTCGACGCGCCTGATCGTGTCCCTGCTCGGGTAGCGAGTGGAGTCCGAATTTCACAAGCCAAGCCCACTCTCGGCGAAGCCCACCAACCGAAACCCTAGCCTATTTAAGGAGGTCGAACCCTTCTCCCTCATTCTCTTAAGCTTTTCAATTTACATAAGTTTCTATTCTTCTCTCTTGATTCCAAGCTCATTCGATTTTCTTTGGAGACTAGCTTTTCTTTTTCTTCTCAAGGAATCGACATGGAGCCAACCGCTAGAACCTACCAAAGGAAGGGAAGAAGATCCACCTCCGCCGCTGCTACAACCGGAGGAGACGCCGCCGAAGTTCAACAACCCCAAGGAAGAGGAAACGTTCCACATTCCCGACCATTAGGTGGACGTGTAGCCTCCCCAACCCGATCCACCACCCGACCTGATGCTCGAGTAACCGATCGTGTAAGCCCTCGAGTTATCTCACCGAGTCCAATGGCGAGTGCTGTCCGCCGTTCTCCTCGACGTAGGGACCTGTCTACGTCCGAAAAGATGCTTACCGACCCTATGGAGGTCGATTCTGATGCTGGAGGAGAAGAACAAGGTGAGATCCAAACCTCTCGATCAAGGAGTAGAGCCGCAATTGCAAGGGGAAAGAGACCGGCTTCGGAGAAGGCTGAGAAGGTGGTTGAGAGAGCAGTTGTTGAAGAAGATCAACACGCTTAGGAGGAGGAAAGAGAAAGAGAAGAGGAGCATAGCGAGAGGATCCGCCAAGCCTCGCAGAGGCTTAAGCAAAAGGAAGTTGACACTCCGGCGAGATTGTTCAAAGTCTTCCGGAAGATGAGCTTCGTTGGTACCCGATACCCTCACCGTGAGACAATGAAGCAATTGGGCATCGCTAGAGACGTTGAGTTTTTGTTCGATATGTGCCACCTGGGAAATATGATGCGATCCCATCTAGAAGCTTATGAAGAGGAGACGGTCCAATTCCTTTCAACCCTGAAGCTGCACTATTTCGAGGACCACCCGACCCTACTACCCGATGAGGGATCGAGTTCATCCCCTTCTCCGTTCGGAACACGGAATAATGGCTGACTTTCAAGGAGATGGAGAGGCTGTATGGCTTCAAGGCTGGTAGTGGGGATGGTATGGAGGTCATCAAGGAAGAGATGAGGTCCCTATGGCTGACAATAGGAGACAAGCACCCCTATAAGTCCACGAGCTCCAAATCTGCTCAAATAAGGAGCCCAGTTTTGAGGTATTTTCACAAGTCCCTCGCATGCACTCTCTTTGCTAGAAAAGAGACTGGGAACGTGAACGACCATGAGCTTCAGTTATTGGATGTTGCATTGTGTGGAGTTTTGGATAGTGCTAGGGATGGAACACCGCTAGTAGGAGACATAGCAGATACTAGTATGTTGTTTGTGCTACTCGATCAATTCTTGTACTTGAAATCTTGGGCTGTGAAAAGGAGAGAAGGAGGCGGAGAGATCTCTATTGGGGGACTAGTTACACCAATCTTAGTGGCATGCGATGTGCCTTTAAAGGGAATTGTCCACGAACCAACGTGGCTGGATACGGACTACCTCGTGCTGGCGAGATTCTTGGCCTATGAAAGGCCTAATGACATGGCATTATTCAAGTGTGTCCATCCAACCGCCGGAGCTGCTCAAATGGTTTTACCCAATGTCGCATACACCAAGGTTCGGTTAGGGCACAACATTGACTTCACACCGCCGTTGGAAGAGAGACGAGACCGGGCAGAGACAAGGAGATAGCTCGGAGGAGTTTGATTTTGAGGAGTACGCATGCTCTCAAAAGCAACCAGTAGGAGTGAGGGAAGCTCACAAGAGAATTGTCTGGCTGAGGAAGATGAACAAGTTCCTGGTGAAAAAGGTGAAGGATCTTGTCGGTTCAGTGAAGGTAATGGGAGGTCAGATCAAGGAGTTGCAAGACAAGGCAAGCTGTGCCTCAGCTCCTACCTCGGCACAAGCACCTACATGGATGGGGAGAAGCGGACCACTGGGCGGAACTCGAGGACTTCCATACGAGCCCCAAGCTGAGGAGGATATCACCCGACCAGAAGCATCGAGGAAAAGCCACTCTGACGCTTACCCGACACCCAATCCGATGGGGTACACGATGCACTATCCGATGCACCCATCGAGCACCCAATCGGGTGATTATGCTAGAATTTTTCCTCCACCGTACCAGATGCCATACACGATGCACCCTGCGAGTAGATACACCGGTGATCATTCTGGGCCTCTTCCGCCATTTCCATCCTACTACCCGATGCCCTACCCGACGAGCTACGCGATCCCACCCTCGATCAACACCTCGGATGCTGGTCCGAGCAAGTCGTCTGTATGCATATCTGAGCTCTCTGATGAGCAAACACCGGCACCTGCTGAAGCCGGAGATGACCCTGGCTATACGTTGGCAAGCATGGAGGCTGCTGCAACCTCCTTCTTCACCAACCCATGAGGTACCAATTTCATCCAACACTTGTATATAACATTGCATTTAGTTTCATCTTATTTTGTGTGCTTCTTGGATTCTTTTCCAACTTTTGTTTACACAGGGACTGTTTAATTTAAGTTTGGGGGAGGGTCCTAGAATGTATTTAACATTGTGTTTTATTTTCTTATTTTTATTATTTCAAATTTTTGCATGCTAGTTTTATTCATTTGAGTTTGCATCTATGTGCATTAAAAAACCCAAAAATTTTCGAAAACAAAAAAAAAGTAAAAAAAAATAATAAAAGAGTGTTCATGTAGTTGCATTTACATATTAGGATTGAGTCTAGTTTTTTTCATATAGGATTGTTGCATATGCATCTTAGGGGACAATGATTAAAACCACCTTGTTTAAAATCAAACCTTAGGATTGAAGCTATAGCCCTTAATCACAGTTTATTGTTGCTAGATCAGTCTTTGGAAAAAAATGAAAAATCTTTGCTTAGACCCTTTGTGTCGATAGAATGCTTCCTCCACTTGCTTGAACATTAGAACATCTCTATATTATTGGATTTAATTTGAACTTTAATTGTCTTGCTTATGGAACTTGAATACTTGCTCATGGTAACTCTAAACTCGGGTTAGCACTCCACTTTCTACCAATCTTTTCGTTTAACCCGATTCATTTGTCCTACCCATGAACCCAAACATTTCTTTTAAACCTTGTTGTGAATTGTTGAGTGAGGCCTTTTTCATTGTGCTATAGATTGTGAAACCTTGAGAGTATTGAGAACGACAATCAAGAGTCAAATTCAAAACAAGGTTTAAAAGACAACCAAGAGTCATTGAAACTTTTGATCAACCAAACATTCATGGGAACCGCATGGGAATTAGTGCACCTCCTGTTGAGAACAATAACTATGATATCAAGTCAAGTCTTATCAACTTGGTGCAAAGCTCAAAGTTTCATGGTTTGCCTATGGACCACCCTCTTGACCACTTGGATCAGTTTGATATGATGTGTGGGACAGTGAAAATCAATGTTATCTCTGAAGATGCATTCAAGCTCCGCCTCTTTCCATTTTCTCTTGGGAGAAGAGCTAGGACTTGGGAGAAGAACCTACCAGTGGGATTAGTCACCTCTTGGGATCAATGCAAGAGAGCTTTTCTATCCAAATTCTTCTCTACGACAAGAACAACAACACTAAGGAATGAGATATCAAGCTTTGCTCAAAAGGGAAATGAGAGTTTTTGTGAAGCATGGGAGAGATTCAAGGGATATACTATGCAATGTCCTCATCATGGTTTCTCCAAGGAGTCTCTTCACAGCACATTATACAGAGGGGTACTACCAAAGATAAGAATGTTGCTTGACACAGCAAGTAATGGTAATTTTCTTGGCAAAGATGTTGATGCGGGTATGACTTTGATGGAGAATCTTGCTCAAAGTGATGGGAATTATGGGGAGGATTATGATAGAACTCTAAGGGACTATAATGATATGAATGAGCAGCACTGTAAGGAGATTAAAACTTTGAATGACTAGATGGATAAGATGATTATGGCAAATCAAAAGCAAGTTCACTTTGTCAATGAATGTGAACTTTATAAGGAAGGTATGGAAGCTTGTGTAGAGGGTCAAGAGGAAGTCAACTATGTAGGTGGCCAGGGGTATAACAAGTTCAATCCCAATTACCGCAACCATCCAAACCTCTCTTACCATAGCACCAATGTGGAGAACCCACAAGATCAATCTTATCCACCACAAAAACCACTTGGTTTTCCTTCTCAACCCAACTATAAGCCTCAAACCTATTCCCATCCTCAGCAACAAATGAATGCACCACACCCTCAAGGTCAAGTAGATGACACATGTGCTCTACTTAGACAACTCCTATAAAGACAAGGGAGAGGTGCCATTGAACTTGCCACACAAATGAAAGCCATGCACAATGAAGTTGAGAATGTATATGGTGAGTTAAATGCCAAGATTGAGAGGTTGCAAACACAGGTACATGGACAAGCTTCTTCCTCTTCAACAAGACAAATGGGTTCTCTACCAGGAAAACCAGAACAAAACCCAAAGGAGTTTTGCAATGCCATCTTTAAGGAAGAAGTGAACAGGGTTACGAGTATGAGTTTCAAAAAATCAAAAATGGTTAGCCATGCTAATGAGAATGAAAGGTCTATTGCAGAGATCTCTGATCTCCTATATGGTTCTGTTGTTGAGAGTTTGGTGGTTGCTAAAGTTGAGAAAACTGAGAAAGGATCAAGGGGTAATGAGATAGTTGCCAAGGAGGTTGAAAAGAAAGATGAACCAAGTGTTGCTCTTCCTCTTTATATTCCTCCACTTCTATTTTCACAAAGGGTTCTTACAAAAGCTAAAAATAAAGTGCTCTCAAGTTTCAAAGCTATTATGAATAGAGTTGGAGCACCTTTGCCTTATGTGGATAGCTTTTCTCAAGTTCCTTGCCATATAAAGTTCATCAAAGTTATTCTAGCAAACAGAGAGAAGGTGGAAGAAATCATGGGAATTTTTGATTCACCAAGTGAACAACAACCCAGACCAAAAACACTTTCCAAGCTTGAAGATCCAGACAGATTTACTATACCTTGCTCACTTGGTGTTTTACAACTTGATGATGCCTTATGTGATTCATGAGCAAGTGTTAATGTAATGTCACTTGAGATGATAAACGGTCTTGGGATCAAAGACATGAAGCAGCCCTCTTCTTCCATCATCTTTGGAGATGCTTCCTCAAAATCTCCACTTGGTTTGATTGAGAACTATCCACTCAAGGTTGGTGATTGCTCAGTTCCAACAAACTTCATGGTAGTTAAGATGAAAGAAACCAACAAGCTCCCTATCATACTAGGAACTCCCTTTCTCAACATTGTAGGGGCAAGCATTGACTTCCCAAATAAGAGAGTAACTCTTCTTCATGGGAATCCCCACACATCATATCCTATCAAACCTTTCTCTACAATGTTTTGTGGAATAATCACTAGTGAAGAAGTGGCCACTATGGAAGAGCCAAGAGCACTGAATTATCAAGATTAAGAGCTCTAAGTTGATAAAGTGGGGATTAAAGAGACTATAAAGCTTGATGAGGACATTATGGATGGTGAGTGTTTAGACACTTTATTTGATGACCTCAAAGGAGATTCTAGAGAAGGAGATTTGGGTCAAGCACATAAATTGTTGACAAGAAGAAGAGGAAGAAGAAACAAACCCACCCTCTCACCATTGTTTCATCTCCTATGACTTTGTGTTTGCATCCCTTAGGGCTTGTTGATGGAGGAATAGAGTACAAAGTGAAGCACAAAGGTCCTTCTTCACCATTTGCAAGTGTCAAAGCCAGGCTGGATCCCAAGTATTAATATGACAAGAATAAGCTTCATGACCTTCTCTCCAGTGTCCTCACTATCAACCTCCACTCACTTTCCACCAAGTCAACAGGATCTCAAGGGAGCACTAAAGCTCCTCCTATCACTCCATTCCCTAAGGTTCACAACTAGGGCCAAGGTATGGTCCTAACTTTCCATTGTATATATAATTTGAGTCTTGTTTTCTTTATTTTGTTAGTCTTTCTCTTGGACTTTTCTCACACAGGGACTGTGTGAATTAAGTTTGGGGGAGGGACTGACCATCTAACATTGTGTTTTGTTTTGATTTTCATCTTTTGCGTGATGCATTTTTAATAGCTATGTTTTGAGAAAAATCAAAAAAAAAATTTTAACAATTTCAAAAACCAAAAACAAATACATGTAGCTTTGCATATTCATTTTTGTGTTTAGGATTGAGTTTAGAAGCAGTTAGTATGCATTTGGGATAATATTGAAGCTATCTTGTTAGAAATAGAGTCTTAGGATTGAACCCACAGCCCTCATTTATAGTTCATTGGTGCTTGTTTAATCTTTGGGAAAAAAAGAAGAGTCTAAGCTTAAAGCATTGTGTCACTTGAAAGCATTTTCTTCTAGTGTAAAGCTTGTTGATCATTGCTGCATCTCTATATTATTTGGACTTTAATTTGATCTTTAAATTATCTTGCATATGGACTATGAATGCTTGCTCATGGAACTTTCATTTGGGTTAACTATCTCTATTTGCCACTCTATTTTGTTTAACCCAATCTCTTGTCATACCTTTGAACCCAAACCTTTTCTTTCAAGCCTTGTGTTGATTTGTTGAGTGGGGCCTCCTTGTTGATAATGCTATATTATTTGAAATCTTGAGAGTATTGAGAATGACAAAAAACTGGCTCTTGTTTTAGGTAGGTTTGGAATCTTTAGAGCTAGCTAATAGGACTGGTTTTGGAAAAAATAGGTGGTTAGAATTTTGATTTGGGTAAAGGTTTGAAATCAAGAAAGATTAAGGGAAAAAAAAAAAAAGAATTACAAAGGTCAAAAGAAAAGAAAAGATTTTTCTCTAAGGTAAAGTTTGGTTAAAAGCTCTAAGTCTCTTAAGAAAAAAAAAAGTTTAGCTGATGTCTCCTAGAAAAGTTTCATAAAAAAAAAAAAAAAAAAAAATGCTAAAGCATAGTTTTATAAGAATATGAGTTCATCAAAAGAAGTTCAATGAAGTAAGAAGAACGAGAGCTTGTGTTTAAAGTGAAGCCTTAGAGATACTCAAAAGTTTAAGACCTTAAGTAAAGAAGAAAAGGGGTTTCAGTTGAATCAAGTTGAGTTTTTGGGTTTGAAAGAAAGAAAAGAGAGATGAGAAAAAGGGTAGAAAAGCTTCTAGGTGAGTAGAACATCAAGAGCTAAGCTTTGTATGCCCAAATTATTCTCAGTCTTAGAAAGGTTTCACAGTTGTCTAGCATTCCTCTTTGTTTGAGAGTAAACCACCCAAAAACGCCATTGCCAACCACTTTATAAAAAGCCTTTCCCTTAAACCAATTGAGTTTGATTTATTTTCCATTTGCAAGATCACACCAAACACTTTAATGAATGTGAAAGAGATGTTCAATAGGATTGCAAGTCTTTACCTATAGATAGAAGGTGAACTAGAGTGGTGCATTGTGATAAGCATTAGAAAAATATTTGTAAGCACTTGGATTGATCTTAGCACCATCGAATTACATTTAAGGACTGTGGTTTGAATCCTTTGTTGATATTTTTTTGGTTCTAAATCCCTTTTTCAAACCTCTCTCTCTCTCACTTTTTGTTTGGTTCTTGCTTGAGGACTAGCAAGAGATAAGTTTGGGGGAGTTGATATCTTTTGTTTTTGTTGAGCTTTAAGCCTTGTTTTGCATAGTTTTGTTGCATTAATCTTGTCTTTCTAGGTTGTTTTAGGAGCATATGCATCTAGTGTGTCATTTCTCAGGTTCTTGGAGTAATCTCATCACATTTGGAGCATTTGGACTTGTTTTGGAGCAAAGAAGCAAAGAAGAGTGAAGTTAGAGAAGTGACAAGGAATCAGAGAGCATCAGCGGCCAGGCCAAGCGGCCAGGCCAAGCGGCCACACCATGGCCGTGTGACTTCAAGCGGTCACCACCGTCGGCCAAAGTATGCCCGGTTGTCCAAAACGTCCATCTCAATCGGCCAAAGCTTGCCCGGCTCAATTTCTCGGATGGAAGATTCAGAACCGGTCAAAATCTTCTCAAAGATCGACTCGGATGGAGATCTTACATTGCAATTTAGCTTCAACTTTCTTCTTTATCTTTCCAATGGAGATTAATTCAAGCAAATCCGAGCTACTATGCAAGCTTTATGGCAGTTTTAGTGGATGTATGTCATTCTGGCGCTGAAAAGGGTGGTCTGGCTCTCCATCGCCAGCACCAGCAGCCAAGACCATTGGCCAAAGGGTGGCCGATTGGAAGAAGAGATGCATTTGACCGGAGCTACCAGCAGCCAAGACCAGCAGCGAAAGGCTGTCCGAGTGAACCAAGCGGCCACATCCAAGCGGCCAAGCCATGGCCGATGGAGCCAGCACCTTACTTGTTTTAGTTTTAAACCGGGTTTGGGTTGACCCGGGTTCTCTTCTGTTTTCCTATAAATACTGTATCCTTATAAAGGAGAGACCTCTCTTATATTTATTATCTTATCTTTATCTAATCTTTATCTTATCTATTGTTTAGCAGCCACTTTGGGTTCTTAAGTTTATCTACTCTTGGTTTGTTGAATGATTGATTGAGTACTTTTAAGTTTTAATAGCAATTTCTTCTTCAAATCTCTTAATCTACAATCTCTTATTATGATTTCACAAAGATCAAACTCTTTCCTTTGTGTGATCATAATGATGAGTGAGTAGATCCATTAGAACTTTGGGCTAGGTAGATTAGGGAGATAGATGATTGATCTTTGATCTCTAAAGCTTAATTTATGTGTTTCCTATCTTGTTTAATGTTAATATTGCTAGATAGCCTTGATCAAGATTAAATCTAGATAATAGTATTTCCATGCCCAGAAGGTGTTTGATGAAATTCCTGAACCAAATTAATCAAGAGCTTTGCATTCCTAGCCAATGGAAATTGATGATTATGTTGCTTAGTGGTATTTAGACTTGTTCTTAATGCATGCTTGCCTTGTGATTGCCTTTGGATATTGTTGTTTATCACTTGATAAGCATAGAATCTCTATCATGGAAATTGATTGATTTGCATAAGTGTTCTTAGCCATAGGATTGTTCTTGATTAATGTTTAGACATCTAGGATTGGTTAGCTATCTCCTAAGTCAATTACCTTGCCCAAGGTTCACTTGTTTAATCTTGATTTAAAGTTTGTTGCTAGTTGTGTTCTGTTTTGTTTGAGTTTGCATTGTTTGATTTATATTGTTTTCTTTATTTAAATCAGTTTGTTAGTTTTTTTTTTTTTTTTGTCAAACAACTTGCTTTTCATTTAAATCAAAGAGAAACAAGTACAGAGCAAAGCCAAGAGTTCCAAAGTTTAAAACATTACAATAGAAGGCATCCCCCAATGCCACAAAGTGAAAGATAAGAGTCATCGATTTTAATTCCAAGAGAGCTGTGAACCAAAGGCTTGGGAGCCCACTAGCAAATGTGAGATCATGGTGAATCGAGAGGTCATCCTCGAGATCTTCGAAGGATGAAAGCTTGGTGATGGTCATAAGACATTGTGACGTTGATAAAAGGATAAAAGCTTTGGTTCTCACCGGAGTGAGAGGCCCTACCCAAGGTAGCAAGACAGCAAGAATCCGGGTGACTATGGTGTTGTAGTCGCTGAAGGGTTGCTTTGATTGCCAAAGCATAAAGGTTGGATCTCTTCGATAAAACACAATATAAGCTAATTGGTATGGGTTCCGGTAGATGGGAATGGTTGTAAACCAATGTTTGACATCATCACATGAACAGCTTGAATGATAACCGTCGTTGAACATATCCAGTCCAAGACCATGATTACCACTTTGGCTAGATCGAAACAATACACTTAGACCATAAATATGGAGGCATAAGAACTCAAACCGCAAGTCTCTAATATCGACTAAAGCCAGGGTACTAACATGATATAACCAGAGCAACAATGGTGAAACCTTTCTCCCATGGATTCTTCGGCCATTGTGAAGAGGAGATCAACACACAGTTCGACTTTGGCAGGGCATAGACGGTTGAAAAATAGACCTGGATTTTGTCGTTTCATGACTTTTGTAGGGCCTTATGGACTTGGGCTTGGTGATGGTACATGGGCCAACATGTGAAACTAGGTCCACTAGGGATAACCCTAGTTTCCCAAGCGGCCGCCAAAGGAAGGATTGGAGGCGACGGCTGACCAGAGTTTAGAGAGATTTGCGGCGGGGACATCTCCGGTAGGTGAAATATCGAAGGTAAGGGACGGTGGCCCTGATTTGATTCGAGATTGGAGACTAAGTCCACTGGGGAAAATCCTAGGCTCACAACCGTTTGCCAAGTTGAATATTGAGTGTGATGGCTTCCCGAGATTGATGCAGAGATTTGCGGTGCATAGAGCATCTCTGGTGCATGAAAGAGCAGCGAGAACCGACGGTGGCCGCATATTGAATCAAATCTAGAAACTAGGTCCACTGGAGAAAACCCTAATTTCTCAAACACTTGCCATGATGGGGGAAGAATGAAGCGGCTGCCCGAGTTTTGCAGAGAGAATTGCTAAGCAAGGAGCATCTCTGGTGAGTGAGAGATTGGCGGGGGCCGATCGTGGTTTGGTTTGGAGGTAGAAGTTAGAGGAGGTTGAAAAGGGTTAGGAAAGAGGAGACAAAGTGTAACAACCCGTCCCATGGACCCCACTAGCCTCACTGCTAGCCACCCCAACGGACCCCAAGCTGGCCCTGCAGGGCATCGATCCTAACCCCTCACCGTGGACAGGAACTATTAATCCAAATCCACAGTAGGTTATCGATGACCTGCAGGGCCAACTTGGGATATGTTGGGGCGGCTAGCAGTGAGGCTAGTGGGCTAACAGTGTGGCTAGTGGGGTCCACGGGACGGGACAGGTTGTTACACAACTAAAAGAAGTGAAACTAAGACGAATAAGGGATGAGACGATGACATCTCAATGCCGGCGAGCAACAGCACCGCCGGCGCAGGATTTGGGTTAAATAGGAGCCTCGATAATCGTGTCTGGGAGCGTTTACTCCGATTACCAACCCACTTTTCTTATTGCTATAAACATCAGTTTGTTAGTTAAGATTGTGACAAAAGAACCTATTCCTTTTTAAGAATAGATTAAGCATCTTTGTGCATTCTTGGTGTGTAGATTAATGCAAATTGTGGATTGATAATTTAATTGATAGAAAATACTACATCACTGGATAAGGGTTATGGTTGTCTAGATTGGTCAAGCTTGTTTGTTTATATATCTCTTCTAAATTAGATATGCTCTATGTTGTTCTTATACTGAGGGTAAGAATAGATCTTAAGCTTCTTATCATCATACAAATGTTTAAGTTGTTAGATAAAGCCAATGCTAGAGATTATCATGCTTAACCCAAGAGATTGGTTGTTTAAGGTGATATTTGACATGTGATGATCTGGTTGTTAAAGCCTGTATTTGTATGTCTTAGGTAGTGAGAATTAGGTTTAAGAGTATCTAAACTTGATTGTTATTGCCATGAGAATGGATTAGCAAGTATTAGAAGATCATTGTCAGAAGATAGCTCATTGTTGATTGAGGTTTATTGATCACTTTAGATAAATATAGCTTAAGTCCATCCCATGAATCCATCCCTAGTACCTTCCTTGTTTATTGATTTCTCTATTTGAATACTGTTATTCGCTGGCTGTTTGATTTACTTGTGTTTTGCTCTATTTTGATTATTGTTTCTGGCTCTATTCTTCGCATTCAACCACTCGATCAGCCACTCGATCGAGCATCCGATCGAGTGCTTTCTCGAGCACCATCCAGTGTTTTTGTTCATGTCCTGCATCTTACTTGTTTCATCATTCCTGTTTCATAACTTGTCTCATTACTGTTCCATTGCATTCATCTCTGTTCAATCTTGTTGCATATATTATCTTGCATTTGTTTAGTAATTGTTCTTATTAGTTTCATTTCAGCTTGTTTCTATATTGCTTACTTTGCATTTAGTCTCTTAATTTTCCATTCTGCATTTCATTATTGCTATTAGGTTGTTAGTATAAAATCATCATCATATTTGGCTTAACTTAGATAAGTGTTCACATCCTGATTGCTTGCATCACACTCATTATGGTTTGACATCCTTTATGCTACAACTACATAAGGGTAATTGAAGCACCTTGCATACCATCTGTTCATCATTCATCATTATCACTATCATCATCTGACACCACACAAAAAGAATATGTTTCATTTGATAAGCCTCACCCTAAAGAGAGACCATCTTTGTCTCTAAACCTTTTATTACCAAGCCAAATGAGTTTAAGCATTACATAATTTGATTCATGTTCTTGTTTAATGAATGTTAAAAGAAATGACGGATCTGAATGTATATGAATGTCTAAGGTTTGAATCAGCTAAGGTTGTGAAAGGTTTGTCTAAATTCTTTAAGTATAGCTTATTCACCTTGCATCTTAGTACTATTAAATTGGACATTGATTCTAGCTAGCTTATTAGCAAGTTTTAGGTTATGAGATCTCACTTTCAAAGCTCTCTTCCTACTTATGTCTTGTTTATTTTCTTGAGGGCAAGCAAGAACTAAGTTTGGGGGAGTTGATGTGTATATATTTTACCTTATTTTCAGCCATGTTTAGTTCAAGTTTTACATCATATAGAAGTAATATCTTAAGTTTTATAGTCATTTCTGTTTAAAATCGTACTTAGGGCATTTAAGAGCATGCATTGCATACATTCGTGCATTTAGAGCATTATCAGGTGATTTGGAGCTCTTAAGGGCTGAAGAAGGACTTGGAGTTATTTATGGAGCTGAGAAAGAGGACTGGATGCATCAGGAGCATTAAGGGAAGCACTCGACCACATGCTCGAGCAAGCACACGACGAAGCACTGGACCGAGCACTTCCAGCCGCCTTTGTATTTTGTTCTCTAGCCATTTTAGGGCTACCCCTTCCCCCTACACAAAGTCTTGTACCCTACAGCCACCCAGGACATGTCATAACCTAGTTTTTACTATTTTTAGCTTTCTTTTAGATTATTTGCATCATTCTACTTTTGTTTATTGCTTTAAACTTGTTTATTTTCCCAGATTTTCAGACATTGTAAGCTTCATAACTTTTGATCTGTTGAGAATCTGAGTTTATTTCTTTATACAAAGTTGTAGATTTCTCTTTTTTCTTTCCAATCATGTTTGTTTTATCATTTTCTGGGTTTGTGTTCATCATCATCATGATTTGTAGATCTGAGTAGTGAGCTAGGGTTCTAGAGATGGATTAGGCTGATTTAGAGTTATGGCTGTTTAGATTGATCAAGCTTGATTGTTTATATATCTCTTCTAGATTTGATGTTCTCTATGCTGTTATTGTTCTGAGAAGTTAAGAATAGATTTTAAACTTCCTTGCATCATACCAATGCTTAGGTTGTTAGATAATGCATCTGCTGGAGATTACTGTGTCTAGCCTAGGAGATTAGTTGTCTAGGGTGGTTTTTGACATATAATATATGGATCTTTAATGCCTGTTTATCCATGTTTTAGATGGTGAGAACTAGGTCTAAAAGTGTTTAAACCTGATTACTATTGTCATGAGAATGGATTAGTAAGTTTATGAGATCATTGTCTAGAGATAACTCATTGTTTGAGGTTTGTTGATCAGTTTAAATAGCCATAGTTTGAGATTAGTCTATGAATCCATCTCTGGGAGCCTACTTTTTTTTATTGATTGTCCTATATTTGCATCTTGTTTTGTTTATTTGCTTTTTGTTCTGTTAAAGTTGTTTAATTCGTTTTGCGTAACTCAACCTGTCACTCGACCAACCACTCGACCACAGTTCATACTGTCTGGTCGAGCACCTAGTCAAGCCCACTTAGTTCATGTTCTGTTTCATTCTTGTTTAGTTTATTTGCATTTGCTTTGTTTACTACACTGTTTTTGCTTTGTTTCTGCTTTGTTTTCATTGCATTCATTATTGTTTAAGTTGTTAGTTCATTGCATTTACATTTCTGTCATTAGGTTATTAGTTAAAACCATCATACATACTTGGCTTAACTTGAATGCATGTTCACATCTTGAGTGTTTGCATAATCACCCTATTGGATTGACATCTCTTATACTGCAACTGCATAAGGGTATTGAAACAACTTGTCATTCACCATCCATGCTTATGCCTCTGTTTGCATCATTACATTCATTCATTGCATAAGTTTAAGCTTCCAATAGTAGGAAAAAGCTTGTTTCATCGCTCGACACCACAAGTTTGATCTGGCTGCGGGTTTGGATTATTTTTGAGAAAGGCTTGCTGGTTTGGTGGAATTAAACGAGAATACTAGCTTTATGAATGGACGAGAATCTTCTTCTCCTTTTTACGTCTCTTGTTCACAGCCACCAAGGGGGAGGGAAAAAGAGATGGGGTCGTTTCCTCCAACGAGAGGTCCGGAGTTCGTTTGTGGTGTGAGGAGCGTTGAGGGCTGAGTCACGATTGTGCTGTAAGAGGAGGATAAAGGAATGTCTTCCTCATGGGTGTGGAGGAAGGATGTGATTACTTGGTGGTGGATTGAGAGAGACAAGGAGGCTCTCTCATGGCTGTTATCCAGGTAAGTTGTGTTGTTTTCGTGTTTAATCGATTAGGGAACCGACAGTTGTTAAGGATTAGGGTTTTGTGGCGAAAAGGAGCTTGAAGGAAGGTTCTGGTCGTGATTTCTGGGTTGGTGGCGTTCGACACCAACACATACAGATGGGCTGCGTGGACTGGCTTAGGATGGCTGTTTTGGGGCAACGTTTGGAGGACGAAACAGGGTTCGATTAGGCTTAAATTTGGTGGGGAGCTTCATGGTGCTATAAGCTTCATATCCAATGGTGGATTTGTGGAATGAGCGGTTATTTTGTGAATTAACCGGAGATTAATTTGGATATTTTCCATGGACGTGTTGTGGTAATGTTGGGGAGAGATTGACGGAACTGATGTCGTGGGGGTCAGTGTTGACTGATACTAGGAGAGTGCCAATCGACACCATGTGTGTTGGATCGCAAGTGGTGTGTTGGGTGAAGATGACACCAGGTGGAGGTGCCGATTGACACTGAAGGAGTTGATAGTGAATTGGTTATTTTTGGTTGTCCGTGGCTGGACGGAATCAAATATTCCAGCCCACCTCTCTTGTTACTCGGTTGCTAGGGGTGGTTGGATGTGCGACTTAGCAACTAGGTGAGGTAGTGTTTGGTTTATTTTGTGGGAGTTTTTGTAAGGAGAAATTTCTACTATGGTTATCTAGTCGGAATTATGGGGTTCCGGTGAGATTATTTCTAGTGGATCATGTGTGAGGGTTTGGAATCTGGGTGCAGTCGTCTCATGAGTAAATATTATTATATGGGAACCATGATATGTTAAACAAAATATATAATTAATTTTTTTTTTGTTATTCAGTTTGTATTTATTTCGTGTAAGAATACGTTTCACCTATAAAATATTTGAACTTGGATAAAGTTTAAACGTGGTAGGAAAAATATTAATAAAATGTTACGATTTATGGCAATGTCTTTTGTGTTTTTACAAAATAATTCATATCTTTTTTGTTTTTTTCGAGTAACCACAACAATTTTGCATGTTTCTTATAAAACCACAACAACATACATTATAATACTTAAAAATTAAATTATTTAATTTTATTATATGTTATTAACAATCAGATTTGAAACTTATTTTTAAGATAATCTAATTTAGTGATATAATATTTTTCATTAGCCTATTTAAATCTTTTGAGTTATTCAGATTTTTTAGATTTGCTATAAATTGCGGAATATTAAAAAAAAGAATTACGAAAAAAGAATAAAATTTAAAGAAATCATTTCATAAAAAACCATTATGATCACTATGAGATGGTGATGGTGGCTGGGAGAAGCCGAGGAAGTTTTTGAGAAGAGCTCTAGACTTTTCACAAGCAGGAATCGAATACTAGGGCTGGTGATTTCGGTGGCTACAGTTCTCGCCAGCAGGAGAAGCATCCGGTCCCGGTGTGAGGTCAAAGGAGGCAGTTTGGTGCGGAGAATAGTGGGTCTGTGGGTAAGCGAGGATTTCAGTCTGGTGGTCATGGCGCATCTTTTCAGCTTAATAGGAAGGGTGGTGGTCCGGTGTGGTCGAAGCCGTTGTACAAGGCTAACAACACTAGTAGTGAGAGGAGGATTCAGGATATTCACTGTGAGGTTTCAGTGGCTGGAAAGTTGAGTAGTTCTACAATGGACATGGACATGGAGGGTTCTCATCAGGCAGGGGAGGGTAAGGCTTTGGTGGTTTCAGATTTTGAGGAAGAAACAGATGACTTGCTGGAGGAGGGTGAATATCCAGACGGTGATCTCATGGTGAATGTGGAACCTGATTCGGTAAGGGGAAGACACTCTAGCTCCTCGTGGTGTGGAGGATGATACTATGCAAGGTACTTTTTCCTCCTTCCCGTTGGAATTGATTATGGGTGCCATTAGTAATGCTATGAGTGATGTAAATTTAGGGAAAAAAGGTGTTCATGTTAAAAAAGGTTTTAGTAGCTCTAGGAAAATTGCATTGCCTTTGGCTTCTCCTGGGAAACGTTTACTTGCTAAGGCTCTGTCTAAACCTGCTGGTGATGTTCATATATTTTACCATGTTTTCCCTTAGTATATTCACATCTTTTGCATCTTTTGCTATCCTTTTTCACCATTATTGCATAGCTTTAGGACTAATCATGTATTAGAGTTTAGTTACATTGCATTTGCATCTTTTCATGCATAAACAGGTGATTTTAAAGCTTAAGGAGCATGGAAGCAATGCCGAGGAAGAAGTGAAGCAATCATGAAGGGAAAGCAAGAGAGTTAAGGCTGAAATAACAAGGTCCGGAGTCCAACTCGACCGCACACTCGACCAGACACTCGACCGTGTACTGAGGAGGACTCGACCGAGTGGAGAACACACGAGAGAAGCCAGCTCGACCTGCCACTCGACCGAGCACAGGTCGAGTTGACCGAGCCGTTGACTATTTTGTCTTTTAGCATTTTTAGGGCTTCCACTCCCCTCCTATATAAAGTCTTGTACCTGCAGCCACAAAAGAGTCCAGCTTTTTAGATATTCTCAAAACCTAGTTTTTACCCTTTTTGGGATTATTCCTTTTGCACTTTTCTTTTATTTTTAGATTTTGTACTTGTTCTTAAGGAGAAAAGCTAAATTTCTCAATATTGTTTGTTTCATAACTTTCTTAATATTGAGAATTCGAGTTTGATTCTTTCTCCAATATTGTAGATCTTTGTTTCATCTTTCTAATGATGCAAGTTTCAATATTTTCTGGGTTTATGATTTTGATGTTCATCATGTGTTCTTGTGAGTAGTGGCTTAGGATCTTGAGGATGGGTTAGGCTGGGCTGTGAATGAGGTTTGTTTGGCTTGATCAAGCTTGATTGTTGTAGATCTCTTCTAGGGTAGATGTTCTTAATGCTGATCCTATATCTGAGAGGGTAGGATCTGATTTCAAGCATCTTAGCATCACACCAATGTTTAAGAGGCATAGATAAGGCTAGATCTAGAGCTTACCATCTTGCTTGCTAAGAGATTAGAGGTTTTGTTTGGTATGAGACATATTGCTTAATGCCTGCTTGTGTAGATTCTTTACTATGTGAGAGCAAGTCTAGAAATGCATAGGTTTGATTGTTTCTTGACCATGAGAGTGGGGGAAACTTGTCTTAGATATATATGTCTAGAGATTAGCTCATGTTGTTTGAGATTTGTTGATCAAGTTAGATAGCCTCAATCATTAGTCCAGCCCATGAATCCCTCCTCAAGTCCTTCATTGCTTATTGATTTTATAGTTTTAATCTTGTTGCTTGCTTGTAGTTTGATTCGTCTTTGCATTACTCTGTTTTTATTGCATTGCTCTGTTTCTGCGTTTAGTCCAGCTCGACCACCCACTCGACCTACACTCGGTCGAGTGCTTGCTCGAGTTCTTCCCTAGAGCTTGTGTTTATGATTTGTGATTGTCTTGTTTCATTCTATTTGCAATTCTGTTGCATTTACTTATTGTCATGTTCATTATTGTCTTGCATTAGTTCATTATCATAGTTTCTATTTCTCTTCTAGCTTTATATTAGTGTAATCATTCTGTTTCATTTGCATTCAGTTCTTAGTTCTTATATTTTACTTTCTGCATTTTACATTTGTCATCATAGGATTGTTAGTGACAAACATCCTTTACATATGGCTTAAATTAGATCTTTATGCACATCTTGACTGTTCACAAACACTCAGATTGGATTGACACCTCTTATACTGCAACTGCATAAGGGGAATTGAAACACCTTACCATCCATCCATTCATTGCATACATTCATCATCATTCACACCAACCACCAATCAAAATACATGTTTCAATTTGGCGCCGTTGCCTATTTGAGAGTGTTTTTGTGACAATTAGGATCCATAAAAGTCTAAGATTAAGTTCGTTTATCCACTTGTTCACTACTGATCTTGTTTCTTCTGCTGCTTGTCTGTGCTTGAGTTTCAGGTACCAGCTCGACCATCAACTCGACCACCACTCGACCGAGTGTGTGCTCGAGCACCTGATCGAGCCAGAAGCCGGATACAAATAGACGACAGTTCCCAGTCGACTCGACCACCTACTCGAGCCTGTGCTCGACCGAGTGCCTATCCGAGTCAGTCATCATGTTTCACAGCAGTATGTTCCATTCTGTACCATGGCACCATCAACCAGGATTCCAAGCTCAATTGTGTTCCCCCCAGGGTTTCAGACCTACCAAAGCCAAGAACCTGACTTAAAAGCTATGATGCAACAAATGTTGCTTGGGCAAGCCAATAAGCAGATTGAGGAAGCAAGGCAGTTTGCTGAGCTGACCCAAAAGTTGAATTTTTATTCTAATGACCTGAGTAACAAGCTTGAAAGTCTGACCTCTACCGTCAAGTACATGGAAAGCTCCATTGCTTCCACTTCAGCTCCTAAGCCAAACCAACTTCTTGAAGAACCTATTCCAAACCCAAGGGAGTTTACAGCTAAAGCTCTTAATCTCTATGAAGATGCTGTCACTGAGGACAGTGAGATTCAAGGTGGGGAGGACTGGTCATTTATTGCCCTAGGGTGAAGCTTGTGCACAGCAGACTGAATCCGTCAAAGCACTCGACCAAGTGCTCGAGCGAGCACTCGACCGAGTGCCGGATCGAGTGGTCAATCGAGCTGAGGACACAGAAGTTGTTAAGCCTGCTAAGTACATTCCTCCTGCTTACAAACCACCTCTACCATTCCCAGGACGTTTCAAGGCACAGAAGCTGAAAGAACTCGGGAAATTATTGAGAAAGGAAAAGTTGGCTTTGCAACAAGAGAAGGAGTTAGCTTTACAACAACAAGAAGTCATTGAGAAGGAAGAAGTGATGGCTTTTAAGGAAGAAGTTGGATTGAAAGAAAGGAAGTAATGGCCATACAACAGGAGGTTGTCATTGAGAAGAAGGAGGAAGTAATGGCTATACAAGAGATTACCATTGCTTACAAGGAAGAGGAGAGAGGGCCTGACTTGAGCAAATTTGTTCAGAATCCTTCCTACAAGGACATGTGCAATTATCCAAGATGAAAGCTCAGGAACAAGACATGAAGGACTTAAGAGAGATTGGGGAAGCTGTTACACCAACAAAACTTGAAGACCCTGGATCATTTGATCTACCTTGCTCCATTAGTTACATTCACTTCAACAAATGCTTGTGTGATCTGGGAGCTTTAGTGAGCTTAATGCCATACTCAGTGGCTGAGAAGTTGGGATATGAATATTTTAAGCCTTGCAACCTCTACATTGGCATGGCAGATGGATCAAAGAGGGATGTGCTTGGGATAATTGAAAACCTTCCAGTCAAGATAGGAAAGGCATGGACGCTCCACCCTTGTCCCCTTAGCTTCTTTATATAGAGCTTGCACGAGATTATACCTCTCACACTCTCTCATTTGCTTAAAACAACTAAATTCAAGTTTTAAAATCTCTCCCAAGTTCATCTTGTGCTCAAGCTTTGTTCTTTCAAGTTTTTGGGTCACTAACCTATTAACTTTGAGCTTTGAGTCTATTCCTTTCAGTTCTTTTTGAAACTGTCTTCAAGGATCACCAGAAAGTCACAACAAATCGCTGCAAGCTCCATGGAACGTCGTGATGCTGGCCTTGAATCAAGAAGAGAAGCTGGAAAATCAACTCGACTCCCCACTCGATCATGCACTCGACCGAGTGGTGGTTCGAGCAGCCGGTCGAGCCAGATGCCGTGTCCAAGGAGAGAGTCAGTTGAGGAAGATCCTGAGAGGACTGAAAGTGAGGAGGAAAGGGAGCCAACTCTCAATGAGTTCATGAGGAGACACAAGGCCAAAGGGAAGAGGCCAACAGTTGAGGTTGAGCAAGAGGAGAGTGAAAATGAGAGTGAGGAAGAAAGTGAAGAAGAAGAGTTAATGGATGATGGGGAAGCAGAATCTTGTGGGTTGTCAAAGAGGCAGCTTTATGATGCTTTTATGAGAATGGAGTTCTTGGGGACTAGATATCCTCACAAGGAAACCATGGAGAAGCTTGCCATTGATGAAGATGTGGAGTTTCTTTTTGAGAAAAGTAACTTAACCAAGTTCATGGGGCTTTGCATGGAGGGCTACAAGGAGGAAAGTTGTGAGTTTCTAGCCACTGTCAAGCTGCATACATATGCAAGGAAAGATCCTGAGGTTGGAGCTGGTCACATCACCTTCACAATCAAGGGGAAGAGGCATGAGCCAATGTGTTTGGTTTTGAAGTTGGGAGCCATAGGAGCTTGATGATACCAAGAGAGGAGCTCTATTCAGTTTGGGAAACCATTGGGGACAACAAACTCTACTCATCCTCCAATTCCAAGAGCTCAAGGATAAGGAGCCCAGTCCTAAGGTACTTCCACAAAGCTCTTGCAAACACCTTCTTTGCAAGGAAGGAAACTGGGAATATCAATGAGGGAGAGCTTAAGATGATTGACATGGCTCTCAATGGGATCATCCTCAAGGCAAGAGATGGAACCATCATCCTTGGGAGCACTGTAGAGACTGATCTTGCAATGGTGCTCATTGACCACATGGTTTACTTGAGAAGTTGGGTAGGAAAGTTGGAAAACAAAGGATCAAGAGGAGCACTTACCATTGAGGCATCATTACTCCAATTCTACAAGCTGCAAAGGTTCCACTTAGAGGAGAGGGTCTCACCAAGATGGATTGACTCAAGCTACCTCACCTCTACTCTCATCCTAGCTAAGGAGATGCATCAAGGAAATCACATCTTCAACTTTGAGCTACCAACACTTGGGAAAAAGCAATTGATCTTGCCTAACCAAGAGCTCACCACCATTCAAGAAGGAGCCAACATTGACTTTTGGCCAGCTGAGGAGCACTTGTTTGATGGAGTAGTTCAACCTAGGATTGAGGAAGCTGGGAATGCACAAGTGGCTGATGGGGAGGAGCAATTTTACTTTGAGGATTATGAGCCCAACCCAAGGGATAGTAGAGGAGTGAGGGAGAATAGCAAGAGGTTGACACTTTTGCAAAAGTGGAACAAGTGGCAAGGGAAGAGGTTTGATAAGCTGAAGAAGAAGGTGACCAACATGGCTAAGTCCATCAAGGGCTTAAAGAAGGAGATTGTTGAGTTGAAGAGTGGGAATTCTTCACCTACACATCAAGCCCTTTGAGGAGAAGTAGCTCAACTAGAGCACTTTCAAGAGTTGCGAACCCTGTGGAACCAGCTAGGGCTTCAATGTATGAGCCAAATCAGAGGAAGAGGAGCTCAAGTACCCGAGAACAGCTGCTTTCGAGGCACTCGACCGGGTCACTCGAGCGCCCACTCGACCGAGCACCACCTACGTACTCGACCGAGTTCCAGCCCAGACAACCATATGGCTTCCCACCTCCAGCTGCTTATCCATGTTACCCTCCCATCCCACCCCAATACTACATGGATCCAGCACTCTACCACCAGTTCTACCAGCAGTTCTCCCAGCAGCAAGGACAGAATTATGGCATTCGCGGTCCAGCTCGACCCCCCCACTCGGACATGCACTCGACCGAGTCACGGTCGGTCGCCATCGTCGAGCTGCCCCAATCTCCATCTCCAAGTCACCAACAAGACCCCAACTACACCTTCGACAGCATGCAAGAGGATGTGGACAACTTCTTCTCCAATCCTTAAGGTACCAATATCACCTTCACTTGTAAATATCATTGCATTTCATATTTGTGTTTTGTTTTTAGTCTTGAATCCTCATTCAAATTTTTTCACACAGGACTGTGTGATTTAAGTTTGGGGAGGGTTTGAGATAGCATTTGACATTGTGTTTTGTGATCTTATTTCAAATTTTTAGCATCCTCATATTAGTATTTGCATAAGCATCTAAGGCATAGAAAAACCATAAAAATTTGAAAATTTTGAAAAAATCTTTATAAAAAAAGAGTGTTCATGTAGTTTGCATTGCATATTAGAATCTTGTTTAGCATGTTTCATGTAGGATTGTATAATATTTGCATTAGGGATCTATGATGAGTATTTCCTTGTTAGCTTGCTCATTCACTAGACTAGGATCAATGCCCAAGTTAATAGTACTTTGATGCTAGTTGAGTGGTTAGAAGCATAAGATTGAACCAAGCCTTGAATTCCTGCATTGTATTTGGTCTATATTGAAGCATGTTGTGATTTGACACCATTTCCTATCTATAAGAACCTAATAATATTGATTATCATTGTGTGCATTGCTTTAAACTCATGGATACCATATACATATTTGGATCATCTTTCTCCTTTTTACCACTCTTGTTGATCCAAGTAGCTGATTTCCTCATTAAGAATCAGTTTCCCTACCCTTAACCAACCCTTCTTTCAAGCCTTGTTTATTCTTGTGTGTGTGAGGCCTATTTTGGGATTGAGCTTGGTAGAAAGTGTTAGGTTTGAACTGACAAGAGTAAAGCCTTGTGTAGTTCTAGTTTGCACTTTTCAAACTAGATAGACTAGGTGGTTCACTTGTTGGGTTTGGGACTTGGCTGTTATGAAAAAAAAAGAGAAAAAGAAAGAAAAGAGAAGAAAAAGGGTAGAGTCTTTAAGAGGAGATTGTGTTTAAGCAAGGTCTAGTGAAAGGATGGGAAGAAAAATTGTTGAAGATGGTTCTAGTTAAAGAAAAGAAAAGAAAAGCAAAAAGTCTAGCAAAAGCTTGATGTCTTAAGAATAAGAAGAAAAGAGAACCATAGCAAATAAGTAAGAATCCCCCATCCCACTAGAAAGATCAAATAAGAAACCTCTCCTAAGACTTGAAAACCAAAAGAGAAAAGGGTGAAAGAGAAAAGAAGAAGTTAAAGGGTAGCACTAGGATCATTTGGGTTTAGATTGCTAGGATAAACACTTTGGGTACCTTTGGGTAGACAAGGTTTTATTCTTGTATGTGTCTAGGTGTTCTTACCTTTAGCATTCTTCTAAAGCTCAATCCATTTTTTATGAGAGAACCTTGATATTGATAAGCCCCACTCTAAAAAGAGACCATCATTGTCTCAAAGCCTTTGCTCCAAGCCAAATGAGTTTAAGCATTGCATAGAATTGATTCATGTTCTTGATTAATGAATGTTAAAGGAAATGGTTGATTTGAATGCATGTGGATATCTAAGGCTCAAATCAGTAAAGGTTGTGATATGCTTGTCTAAAGTCTTTAAGTACAGCTCATTCAACTTGCATCATAGTACTAGTAACTTGGACATTGATTCTAGATGGTCTATTTGCAAGCTTTAGGAGCTGAGATCCCACTTTCAAACCTCACTTACCTTCTTATGTCTTGCTTATTTGCTTGAGGGCAAGCAAAGACTAAGTTTGGGGGTGTTGATGTTCATATTTTACCATGTTTTCCCTTAGTATATTCACATCTTTTGCATCTTTGCTATCCTTTTTCACCATTATTGCATAGCTTTAGGACTAATCATGCATTAGAGTTTAGTTGCATTGCATTTGCATCTTTTCATGCATAAACAGGTGATTTTGAAGCTTAAGGAGCATGGAAGCAATGCTGAGGAAGAAGTGAAGCAATCATGAAGGGAAAGCAAGAGAGTTAAGGCTGAAATAACAAGGTCCGGAGTCCAACTCGACCGCACACTCGACCAGACACTCGACCGTGTGCTGAGGAGGACTCGACCGAGTGGAGAACACAAGAGAGCCAGCTCGACCTGCCACTACCGAGCACAGGTCGTTGACCGACCGAGCCGTTGACTATTTTGTCTTTTAGCATTTTTAGGGCTTCCACTCCCTCCTATATAAAGCCTTTACCTGCAGCCACAAAAGTCCAGCTTTTAGATATTCTCAAACCTAGTTTTTACCCTTTTGGGATTATTCCTTTGCACTTTTCTTTTATTTTTTAGATTTTGTATTGTTCTTAAGGAGAAAAGCTAAATTTCTCAATATTGTTGTTTCATAACTTTCTTAATATTGAGAATTCGAGTTTCATTCTTTCTTCAATATTGTAGATCTTTGTTTCATCTTTCTAATGATGCAAGTTTCAATATTTTCTGGTTTATGATTTTGATGTTCATCATGTGTTCTTGTGAGTAGTGGCTTAGGATCTTGAGGATGGGTTAGGCTGGGCTGTGAATGAGGTTTGTTTGGCTTGATCAAGCTTGATTGTTGTAGATCTCTTCTAGGGTAGATGTTCTTAATGCTGATCCTATATCTGAGAGGTAGGATCTGATTTCAAGCATCTTAGCATCACACCAATGTTTAAGAGGCATAGATAAGGCTAGATCTAGAGCTTACCATCTTGCTTGCTAAGAGATTAGAGGTTTTGTTTGGTATGAGACATATTGCTTACTGCCTGCTTGTGTGTATTCTTTACTATGTGAGAGCAAGTCTAGAAATGCATAGGTTTGATTGTTTCTTGACCATGAGAGTGGGAGAAACTTGTCTTAGATACATATGTCTAGAGATTAGCTCATGTTGTTTGAGATTTGTTGATCAAGTTAGATAGCCTCAATCATTAGTCCAGCCCATGAATCCCTCCTCAAGTCCTTCCTTGTTTATTGATTTTACAGTTTTAATCCTGTTGCTTGATTGTAGTTTGATTCTGTCTTTGCATTACTCTTTTTATTGCATTGCTCGTTCGCGTAAATTCCAGCTCGACCACCCACTCGACCTACACTCGGTCGAGTGCTTGCTCGAGTTCTTCCCCAGAACTTTTGTTTATGATTTGTGATTGTCTTGTTTCATTCTATTTGCATTTCTGTTGCATTTACTTATTGTCCTGTTCATTATTGTCTTGCATTAGTTCATTATCATAGTTTCTATTTCTGTCTAGCTTTGCTATTAGGTAATCATTCTGTTTCATTTGCGTTTCAGTTCTTAGTTCTTATATTTTACTTTCTGCATTTTACATTTGTCATCATAGGATTGTTAGTGAGAAACATC